>CM077516.1:37709121-37729684 GCA_039654895.1 Mongoloraphidia duomilia | reverse complement strand
ACGCGGTGTTACAGTGCAGTATATGTATAGGATTACGTCAGCATAACAGTTAGTTGCTGCTTTTGAGAGTGCGTATAAATATGACACGAGGCGAGGCTCTGTCTTAATCTTACAGTCACATATAATATATGTTCATAAAATAAAATCACATCAAAAAATTTTAAATATAATTAAATTTTTCTTTCCTGACCTATAATATTCACTAATTAACATTAATATTATTAAATGGATTATCTTTTCAATATAAAAATATAAAATGGTAAAAAAAAATATATATATACTACTACTTAGAGAATACCACCGAGTTCAATAACGTTTTCTTTGATGTTTCACATCTGTCGGGGGTCCCGAGACCCACACCCTTTTTTTCTTTTTAAATGGTTTTATTAGGTATATAATATAACAACGGGTAGATATATACGTTTTTTTATTGTGAGGAACATAGAGCGAAGTTAGATACCAATAATATTTTTGAAATTCATAATTTTAATATTACGGATGTACATCACAATGCACAATGTTCCCACTATTTGCAAAAACTAAACTAATAAAATGGTTGCGATTAAGAAGTGACTAAATTGTGGTTTTCTATTTTTTTATACTTGAACATTGTTTAGGTTGAAAAGGGTCATTTTAAAATTTGCAAAATTAATCCATACTTATTCAACATTTTGTTATTCCTACCTACCCGTGGGCGATCAAACGTCATTTCTCCCGTTCTACATGGATTGGAATTGTTTGAAAAAATTTACTATCGTAAAATCAACCCTTTGTAAAAACGAGGGATAATTATACATAGGTACTATGTAGTGTATGTATTTATTAATAAATAAAGCAATTACTGGTTGTTGACACAAAAAGCATTTCAAATAATAGAGAGATCAAAAATTATTTTGTTAATAGCACATAATTAAATTTCATTATTTTTTTTTCTAGCCGAATTTACCCGGCATTGCTTGGGTTATGTTTAGCATTATAATGTTATGATTAGCATTTTGATATATAAGCATTATGATAGCATAATGAAAACATTACCACATGTTTTATCTCCGCGGTATTCGTGAAAATCGCATGGAAATTGGTTGAATAGTTACCAAGTTACAGGCAAACATCAGACAGACGTTGTCTATAATATTTGACAAAAACGTAGCTAATAAAACCATGTGTCATCAACGCCCGCTCACTACTGACAAGTGACATTATGCACACTGTATAGCAACGCATGCGTTTTGAGGTTAATATAATAGAGTAGGTACTACAGTATACCTTACTTATTCTCTACATATAACTAAAGCACATTTATTAGATTAATAGATTTTATAAAGCCTATATTTTATTCTAGTGCCTCTGCTGTATTCATACAAATTTTCAAATAAATCCGTTCAATAGTTAGCACGTGATTGAGCAGCAAACATGCAATTTCCGTTTTGAAGTGAATATAACGTTTAATGTCTCATACTGGGGTGGCATTTTAGAAATATTAAATGAAACGGAATAAAAAATGGTGGAACCTTTGGTGTAAAGATACGAAATGTTACAATCACCACAAAACACCAAACCATAACAAACACTCTCGACGTACGTTTCGCCAACCAAGTTGGCATCATCAGGAGATGATTAAAACTAAAGACTAAACAAAAATTACTGCCTATTTATAGGCTACCTAATTTTAATTACCTGAAAACTAAACTAATTTACTAAATCAAAAAGCAGGCTACCTGGAATTGGGCCTTTGTCACTGTTCATAATATTATGTTTACACTTATGAATCTCTAGACTCTCTACGGCGTCTAGTTGTCTAATATTAATGACGTTTCTAATTAATTTTAAATTACTATTGTCTATTTTATGGTCATTTTCAAATGCATGTTGGGCAACACTAGATTTATCAAACCTGCCATATTTTAGATGAGCCATATGCTCTTTAAATCTTACTGAAATAGATCTTCTCGTTTGGCCAACATACTTTTTATTACAATTTTGACAACTAATTTCATAAATCCCGGACTTTTCTTTTTCTTCTACTTTTTCTTTAGGGTTCCCTAATTTTTCTTTCAAACTATTACTTGAAGAGTATACAATATTTAATCCTACTTCTTTAAAAATCTTTTTTAACCCTCTGGTGAAGCGCGATTCAAATGGAATCGATACATATCTAGAAATTTCTGTTTCATTACGAAAAGTCGAGGAATTTTCCAAAGCATTCTTAAAACTACGTTTTCTAATCATTTTATCTATTAAATCTACATTATAACCATTACACAAAGCTATGTCCTTAATTAAAGTTTTTTCTTTCTCAAACCTTTCCTTGTTGAGAGGGAAGCTGAGTAACCGGTGTATTAAAAAGTTGAAACTTGCCATTTTATGTTGAGGGCAATGATGTGAGTCTTTAGGGATATATCTTAGTGTATTGGTGTCCTTTCTGTATATATCAAATTCTAAATTATTTGTCTCATTCTTTATGACTAATACATCTAAAAATGGCAGTCTTCCGTTGTTTTCAATTTCATAAGTGAATTTTATTGAAGGGAAACAATTATTTAATTTGGAAACAAAATTGTCTACATTCTCACTTTTAGTGTCAAATACTGCGAAAATATCATCCACATACCTAAGCCATACTCTAGGGAAGTAATCAAAAGTTTCTTTTGCATCTGTTTCAAACTTATTCATGAAAAGACTGGCAATAAAAGGAGATAGGGGGTTCCCCATTGCTGTCCCTTCATGCTGTTCATAAATATTACTATTATGCAAAAAACAATTTTGTTTCATACAAATCTGAGTGAGTTTTATGTAGTCATTTACCATCTCACTACTAAATTTATTCCTATATAATAGGTCTTTTAAAATATCTAAAGTTTCTGGAATAGGGACGCTTGGAAACAACGAGCATACGTCAAAAGAAATCAAAATTTCCCCTTCCTCCAACTGAATATCCTGGGTTTTATTAATAAACTCATTCGAATTAACTACCGCAAAGCCAGTTTGAGTAACAGGTAACTTATCAAATTCTTTTGACAACCATTTTGATAAAAAGTAAGTTGGTGCTCCGATTGCCGAAACAATAGGACGCATGGACTTACCTGGTTTATGTACCTTAGGTAAACAATACAGTCGTGGTATAATTGGGTTGGATACATGTAGTTTTCGTTTCAAAGCCGGGGTGACAATTTTCTTACAGCTCTTAATCGCATCTTTGACTTCATTAATCATTTTTGTTAAAGGATTTTTCTTAAGTTTGGTATAAGGACCATTACTAATTAAGGTGTCAACTCTTTCATAATAATCTATTTTGTCTAAAATAACAACTTTGTTTCCCTTATCAGCTTTCAAATAAAAACACTCTTTCTCACGTAATCGTTTGATAACTTCCTTGTTTTTGACAACTTTTGGCTTTGTTCTCTGACTTTTTTCAATATTTACAGACAACTGGGTCTTACATGCTTTTCTGACGAAACCTTTGGAAGGCTCAGGTAAATATTGAATAGCACTCTCGATTCCTGCGACAACGTCTTCTAGAACATTGTCGGGACCTGGTAGGCTATATTTCAAACCTTTGTTAAGTAATTCAATTTCTTTTTTATCAAACGATTTCGATGATTGGTTATCAACAATGTTGATGTATTTTTGAGGAAAATTTTCTTTGGGCTTATTTGGAATTAATTTTTTGAACTTTTTGTTTAAAGATGCCATCTTTTTAATAAATTTTGCATCAACTGCCACAAACATTTTCCTCTGAAATACACTCCATTGTTCGTATTCTAAATTACTTAGTCTAAATGTTAGTTTTTTAAAAAGTTCATATGCTTGCAATTCAAGCATACTCCTTTTTCCATACAAATACTTGATTTCTAAATCTAGCCATTTCTGTTTTGCGTACAAAATGACTTTTTCACAAATCGGTGAAGATGTTGAGATATTAATTTTACAAAAGGATGGAAAAACTGAGTTCTTTTTACAAGCTTTTAGAAACCAAATATCTGCTCCTAATAAAGAAATCTTAGTGGTAAACTTACAATAAAGATTTAGTTCCGTTGACCGTGAAGCCATATTAACAATAAAAAATGGTGGAACCTTTGGTGTAAAGATACGAAATGTTACAATCACCACAAAACACCAAACCATAACAAACACTCTCGACGTACGTTTCGCCAACCAAGTTGGCATCATCAGGAGATGATTAAAACTAAAGACTAAACAAAAATTACTGCCTATTTATAGGCTACCTAATTTTAATTACCTGAAAACTAAACTAATTTACTAAATCAAAAAGCAGGCTACCTGGAATTGGGCCTTTGTCACTGTTCATAATATTATGTTTACACTTATGAATCTCTAGACTCTCTACGGCGTCTAGTTGTCTAATATTAATGACGTTTCTAATTAATTTTAAATTACTATTGTCTATTTTATGGTCATTTTCAAATGCATGTTGGGCAACACTAGATTTATCAAACCTGCCATATTTTAGATGAGCCATATGCTCTTTAAATCTTACTGAAATAGATCTTCTCGTTTGGCCAACATACTTTTTATTACAATTTTGACAACTAATTTCATAAATCCCGGACTTTTCTTTTTCTTCTACTTTTTCTTTAGGGTTCCCTAATTTTTCTTTCAAACTATTACTTGAAGAGTATACAATATTTAATCCTACTTCTTTAAAAATCTTTTTTAACCCTCTGGTGAAGCGCGATGGTGTTTTGGTGGTGATTGTAACATTTCGTATCTTTACACCAAAGGTTCCACCATTTTTTATTGTTAATATGGCTTCACGGTCAACGGAACTAAATCTTTATTGTAAGTTTACCACTAAGATTTCTTTATTAGGAGCAGATATTTGGTTTCTAAAAGCTTGTAAAAAGAACTCAGTTTTTCCATCCTTTTGTAAAATTAATATCTCAACATCTTCACCGATTTGTGAAAAAGTCATTTTGTACGCAAAACAGAAATGGCTAGATTTAGAAATCAAGTATTTGTATGGAAAAAGGAGTATGCTTGAATTGCAAGCATATGAACTTTTTAAAAAACTAACATTTAGACTAAGTAATTTAGAATACGAACAATGGAGTGTATTTCAGAGGAAAATGTTTGTGGCAGTTGATGCAAAATTTATTAAAAAGATGGCATCTTTAAACAAAAAGTTCAAAAAATTAATTCCAAATAAGCCCAAAGAAAATTTTCCTCAAAAATACATCAACATTGTTGATAACCAATCATCGAAATCGTTTGATAAAAAAGAAATTGAATTACTTAACAAAGGTTTGAAATATAGCCTACCAGGTCCCGACAATGTTCTAGAAGACGTTGTCGCAGGAATCGAGAGTGCTATTCAATATTTACCTGAGCCTTCCAAAGGTTTCGTCAGAAAAGCATGTAAGACCCAGTTGTCTGTAAATATTGAAAAAAGTCAGAGAACAAAGCCAAAAGTTGTCAAAAACAAGGAAGTTATCAAACGATTACGTGAGAAAGAGTGTTTTTATTTGAAAGCTGATAAGGGAAACAAAGTTGTTATTTTAGACAAAATAGATTATTATGAAAGAGTTGACACCTTAATTAGTAATGGTCCTTATACCAAACTTAAGAAAAATCCTTTAACAAAAATGATTAATGAAGTCAAAGATGCGATTAAGAGCTGTAAGAAAATTGTCACCCCGGCTTTGAAACGAAAACTACATGTATCCAACCCAATTATACCACGACTGTATTGTTTACCTAAGGTACATAAACCAGGTAAGTCCATGCGTCCTATTGTTTCGGCAATCGGAGCACCAACTTACTTTTTATCAAAATGGTTGTCAAAAGAATTTGATAAGTTACCTGTTACTCAAACTGGCTTTGCGGTAGTTAATTCGAATGAGTTTATTAATAAAACCCAGGATATTCAGTTGGAGGAAGGGGAAATTTTGATTTCTTTTGACGTATGCTCGTTGTTTCCAAGCGTCCCTATTCCAGAAACTTTAGATATTTTAAAAGACCTATTATATAGGAATAAATTTAGTAGTGAGATGGTAAATGACTACATAAAACTCACTCAGATTTGTATGAAACAAAATTGTTTTTTGCATAATAGTAATATTTATGAACAGCATGAAGGGACAGCAATGGGGAACCCCCTATCTCCTTTTATTGCCAGTCTTTTCATGAATAAGTTTGAAACAGATGCAAAAGAAACTTTTGATTACTTCCCTAGAGTATGGCTTAGGTATGTGGATGATATTTTCGCAGTATTTGACACTAAAAGTGAGAATGTAGACAATTTTGTTTCCAAATTAAATAATTGTTTCCCTTCAATAAAATTCACTTATGAAATTGAAAACAACGGAAGACTGCCATTTTTAGATGTATTAGTCATAAAGAATGAGACAAATAATTTAGAATTTGATATATACAGAAAGGACACCAATACACTAAGATATATCCCTAAAGACTCACATCATTGCCCTCAACATAAAATGGCAAGTTTCAACTTTTTAATACACCGGTTACTCAGCTTCCCTCTCAACAAGGAAAGGTTTGAGAAAGAAAAAACTTTAATTAAGGACATAGCTTTGTGTAATGGTTATAATGTAGATTTAATAGATAAAATGATTAGAAAACGTAGTTTTAAGAATGCTTTGGAAAATTCCTCGACTTTTCGTAATGAAACAGAAATTTCTAGATATGTATCGATTCCATTTGAATCGCGCTTCACCAGAGGGTTAAAAAAGATTTTTAAAGAAGTAGGATTAAATATTGTATACTCTTCAAGTAATAGTTTGAAAGAAAAATTAGGGAACCCTAAAGAAAAAGTAGAAGAAAAAGAAAAGTCCGGGATTTATGAAATTAGTTGTCAAAATTGTAATAAAAAGTATGTTGGCCAAACGAGAAGATCTATTTCAGTAAGATTTAAAGAGCATATGGCTCATCTAAAATATGGCAGGTTTGATAAATCTAGTGTTGCCCAACATGCATTTGAAAATGACCATAAAATAGACAATAGTAATTTAAAATTAATTAGAAACGTCATTAATATTAGACAACTAGACGCCGTAGAGAGTCTAGAGATTCATAAGTGTAAACATAATATTATGAACAGTGACAAAGGCCCAATTCCAGGTAGCCTGCTTTTTGATTTAGTAAATTAGTTTAGTTTTCAGGTAATTAAAATTAGGTAGCCTATAAATAGGCAGTAATTTTTGTTTAGTCTTTAGTTTTAATCATCTCCTGATGATGCCAACTTGGTTGGCGAAACGTACGTCGAGAGTGTTTGTTATGGTTTGGTGTTTTGTGGTGATTGTAACATTTCGTAAATGAAACGGAAATAATCGGAAGTGAAACAAAACACAGCATGTATAACTATGTTAAGGTCTTAGACACAATAAGCCAGGTGGCCGTGTGGAAAAGTACGATTCTAGCGACAGGTACAAACGCCAACCTCAGGTTCGTATCCCGAAGGCTTTTAATATTTTTTTTATAATTAGTAAGGAAGTAAGGATAGGGATTACGTTGTCATTGTAAATGTGCATTTTATTGAAAATCTTAAAAAAATAAATTGTTGACCCTGATTTTATTTTAATTTACAATTACGCATGCCATTAAAGATGATAAATTATCACCTTTAGTAGCTTTAATTGTCAAAAATAGTTGACTTTAGATTATGACGTCCACAGTTACTCTAGCGTCAAATTTTGTAGGTTAAGGTTAAAAATAGAATAGAATCAAGCCTATACTTTATACTGTTTTCTTGCAGACTACATGTAAATTAATTTGCGGAAAAAATAATTTTAATTGGGAATGAATAAATTAACAATGAAATTAACCAAATCATGCTTGTCAGCTAGCTCATTTCTTTTTGACAGATCAATTCCTTCGGAATAAAATAAAAGCTGACTTTTTAATTTTCAAAATATTTACGAAACTACAAGGTTTAGAAAGTTAATTAATATCGCCTATCGAACAGTGAAAAAAACTGAAATCGGTTCTTTAATCTCTCTCAAATTACCCCCGATTTTCACCCGGGCAAATCCGGGCTGGCTAGTTATTATAGCAAAATTTCACAGAGATTGGTGGAGTAGTTGAAACGTGAAAGCGGAACAAACAAACTCATCTTCGCAGTTATAATATTAGTTGGGATGCATAATATAAATGTGTCATTGATTAGCTGGTATTATTGATAGATCTATAAGATATACGAGTAATTGCCTAGCATTTCCGTCTTCCAGTATCTATTGTTCATCGTCTGCCAATTAGTTGAAAATTAATGACATACAAGTTAAGAAGGTTTAATTTTATTGTTTTGGGTTTCTATTACCCAAGCTAGAATTTGAAAATAAAGTTTGATTTAGTTCATCTACAGATGCTCCAGAACTTTCAGAACTGTTATTTTTATAATTTACGGGTCGCTCAAATTTAAAATGAAAAATAAATCTAAACATTTTAATATTTCTGTACCTATTTCATAAGTTCTTTGGAGTATTGATTACGGCTCTTTCTGTAGAAATGTCCTTTCACCTATGAGTGGCAAGTAAGGTATACATCAAACGTTTACATTTTTTAGTCGTCAGATGGCGCTAGTATGTATGTCAAACGTTTAGAGATAAACGGCTTGTGTTTAGTCATTCTTCATTATTAAGGAAGAAATAATTAAATAAATACAAAACTGTGATTTAGCCATTAAATGATTGAATGCAGATACATCACTTGTCAATGGAGCCATCAGGTGGGCGGGAAATACAAACTGTACTGACATTTGAATTACATTAAAGTGACGTATACTTCACTTGTAAGTGGCGCTATCAGGTGGTAGAAAAAAAGCCTGGCCGTTCTCATTCATTTCGATAAAATTTGCCACGAGGGCGGGATGTGATTGGTGCTTCAAGTCGAGCGGCTGCACCTATAGTATAAATACAGTCCTCATGGGTTAAAGCTTTGTATTTTATAATATAGCAACATTTGTGGATCATCACTAATATAATAATATGTTTACACAGAATCCACACGTCATCGCCTAGGTACATATGCAGGTTTATACGTTGTAACAATTAACTTGGTAAGCAATTATCTTGTGAGCCAATAGTACTAAGGCATTTGACATCAAGTTTAATGAAGTGGGTGACAGATGGTTTTCTCACATACCAAATCTGTTCTAGAGATATATGTATCCACTTGAGTAGATAGACACCACGGCTAGGCACTTCACACGCCCTTATTTATGTATCTCCGACGCGGTGATGTCGCTCCGACATAGCATTATGGAACAGAACAATAATCTACTCCATACCACAGCTTGGAGAAGTATCAGCTAAATCACTCGAATTGTAAAACTCGCACATACGTCATGTGCAAACGACTGTCATGTTCTTAGCAGGCACGCAGCTGCCATTCCTGAGACAAACTGTCAATCGTGTAGTAAATTTATGTAGTTCATGTCTGCCGGTTCCGAGTCGATGCAAAAACGACTGATGAGATTTTAATGAAACTTGCATAGTTTTGCAGTAAAAACTATCTCCGATGCAGTATCGGTTTGACAGCATTATAGAACAGAACAATAATCTACTCAATACCAGAAGAAGTATCTGCTAAATCACTCGAAGTGTAAAATTCGCGCATATTTATGATGTGCAAGCGACCGCCATGTTTTTAAATTAGTTGAATGACGGAGAAGAGCGAAAGAGAGAAAAAGAGTTAACGTTGATCTTGCGCGGCCTTGCGATGCACTACTCTATATACTGGTACGGCGAACAGAACTCCCTGTACCCCGTGTCTACCTCATGGAAAGTAGTGGAGGACGCGCGCCATCGTTTAACGCTTTGCGCAAACCGCAAACGCGTCCGGAGTCGCATAAGAAGTATTCACTTCAAAAACAAAAATCGACATAAGAAGTTTTGATTTTTGGCCACAGATGAATAGACACAAGACATCTGATTTCGCTTAAGTGTTGGTGGTAACTTTGCAGTGCTTTATACACTGTGTCGCGGAATATTTAGACCATAGGGAATTAAAACGTTTGCAAATATTGGCTCTACTGTATACAGAGTGTATCTAAAATGCTTGGCCAAACTTCACGAACGTGATTTATGGAACAAAACTGTGAAAAAAGTTCCTATAGACATGTGTTCAGAAATGCTTATACTTAAAAAGTTACACGCGAATTTCAAAATTAATAAATAATAAATTAATAAATTAAAAATACTTAAAAATAAAAAAAAAAACCAAAAACAAAAACAAACAATATTCTAAAATATCATTGTAAAAGTACTAGTGGCGATGCACATTTTGTTGTGTTAAAAAAAAAACAGAGCCAATAATCACATGCTAATTCCCGACGGTTCAAATAAATTTCCAATATGGCTCAAATATTAAGTAACACAGTGTAGAAGCCAGAAGGCTTACCGTAGAATAGATCCCTAAGGCTGTTGTTTGGCCTTCCTAACGTACAGAGTGTAACGTTAACAAATAATCTATAATGAAGGTTACATAACATACACAATAAAATGTAGGTTATCCACCAGATTTGGATATAGTATTAAGTTTCATCGCGCCTCACTCGTTTTAATTACAGCTTTCCTATTATATTCAAAGTTAATTTTCAACTTCTGTCGAAAACTACAACGGAACTTAATTTATAACTAAGTCTGGGTTAACTTAACCAATATGGTGTCCGATTCTACTTTTTAGTCCCAACATATAATTTCTCAAAATCATGAATATCACGATTTTGAAACAAATTTTATTCCACAACATATTTGCAGTAAAGGTAAACACATGGACACCCTCGAAGAATATGAAATATATAAAGCAACAAAATTCAACAATACCAACATTCTTAATGACAAACTACCGTTAAAATCGAACATAATATACGACACAATAATTAACAACACACAAACACCCAATACTCATTAATCGTCTACCAAAATACATACACACTCACAAGTCCATTTTATCTACCTACTATAATATAAATCATAAAATTTCGAAATTTAAATCAGTACTCCACAATCCACTACAATATGCGTGTGCTTAATATTATAACGTGTTACGGATACTCAATGTGTAATTTTTAAAAAAAATTAACCACACCTGAAGATAGCAACTCGTTGCTGAAAAGTGTTAAAACACAGGAAGTCACAAGACGGACATCAAAAAATACAAGGTATTTCTAATACGAATGACATTATTTTGTGGCTTAGAAATTCCTTTGATTGGCTGGAAATTAGATTACATTTTAATCCTACAATGAGGCATTAAAAATATGACTCTTTCCTATTAGAAATCATTGCCAGAAACAGAATGGCGTTTATTTCATTTCAGTTAAACCTGGCGATTGAACTAGAAATTTACAGATTGTCGCAAGACTAGCCTTGTTCAGATGTTTCACAAGAATATTATTAGTATGAAGATTTAGGGAAATCCTCCGTGGCACAGGATCAATAATTGCAATTATTGATCCTTGTGCCACGGAGGGGTTCCTTCATATTAATAATAATAAAATTAAATCTGGCGATCGAACTGGAAATTTGCAGATCGTCGTCTTTATGTAGATTGAAGGAAAACCTTCCTGATGGCACAGGAATAATAATTTTGATCCTGTGTCACAGAGTTTCTCTAAATCTTCATATTAATAATATTCTTGTTGAACATTGGAAGAAGACTGGCCTTGCGACGATTTGCAAATTTTTAGTCCAATCTTTGTGGAATAGAACCGCAAATAAACGAAGGTTTTTAAGTGATATATTTGTGGATGTCATATTTTGAAATGTCAAAAAATTGATCGAATTTTATAGAAAGAATTAGATTACAAGCCTTACCTGAAGTTTTCATTCTAATTTTGTGAACATTAATGCCTGTCTTGAAGAATATGTAGGTATTTGAACATTCTCTACATATTATACAAATTTACCCATTTTTTAATCGCTATCAACTATCCATATTAGTACAGAGTTCACTTAGTTAGTTACGTTCGTTTAGATGTGTGCAGTGTGTGTGTCAAACGACATCAATCAGAATGGACCCTGACTGCAGGGCCTAGTCGCTTATAATTTACATAATTTTTATTTCTGGTTTTTGGTACAGTTTCGTCAAAAATTCCAGAGCCAAGGCTTGTAAATGCAGGACGCCGATATGAGAATTTCCGAGATGTATATAAATATAATCTTAATAATAATCGTCAGTTGTGAAAGAAAGCATATTTTCATTCAAGATGAAACTAATCATCCATGTTTTATGTTGATAATAATATTGTGCGGCGTGTACTGAGAACACAGCTGCGTTAAAAGATAATGGCCGACATAAATACGTGCTATACGCTGTCAGTGTCAGTGTCGTTTTAATGCATGGCCAAATCCCATTTTGATTAGAAGTCTCGCGCCGCGCGCGCCCTCTCTTAACCGTTTTGCGTTAGATACACGAAATAATATGTTTGTGAAGAAGTGAGAGTAATTTACTGAATTTTGTTTTAACATTACCTATATAGTGATACGCAAGAAATTTGGAAATTTCGATGTAAAATAATGAAATTAATGAAATCCTTTCTAAAAATTTTTTTAATTTTAATTCATCAATACATAAGCGCTTTCGGACCTTCGTCCATCATCAGATGTCATCATTTTTCTCTACGTTTTCGTGTACAAGGAAGTCGGAAGCCGCTGTTTATAATTATATTTTATAATTACAATAATTAAAAATTCGACTGGACAATCAGTCTTATACTTCCCACCTAGTAAACAATCGCTCGTAACTGAAAATTTTCCCAGCAAAACAATTATCTGTATAAATATTAAAAATCAAATGCTGTTCGTGTGTAAGCGCATCACTTGAGAACGGCTGGACCGATATGGCTATTTTTTTTTTAATATTCGTAATAGCCCGAATAAGGTTTTTAGGAGAAAAAAATTGGTAAAGTTGCCCGGAAAATTGGAAAATTCGGAAAAAACTGAAAGTGCTTTTTTCTATGGGATTTTTGTATGAATTTTTCAAGACCATAACTACTCATAACTTTTTTCGAGTGAGTAATGTATTGATAAAATTTCTAGCGAACGAGCGAAGCGAGTGAGTAGTGTATTAATAAAATTCGAGCGAACGAGCGTAGCGAGTGAGAAATGTATTAATAATATTCGAGCGAAGCGAGTGATTAATGTATCAATAATATTCAAGCGAACGAGTGAAGTGAGTGAGTAGTGTATTAATAAAATCAGCCCGGTTATTAATATATAAATTCTTAGCACCCGGGCGAAGCCGGGCCGGGTCCGCTAGTTCTTAATATTAAAACATGGCCATCTTACGTGTTTGTTGCTCTACTGAAGGTCATAGACACCTTGATTAGACAAATAAAAAATAATTTTCATGGAATTTTTTTTTAGAAAACATTTTTCTTCTCGAAATCTGTACATTTTAGAAAAAAATATTAAGATTTTATTTATATTTTAACATCTAGAATGGCATTTATGTTTTTTACCTATGTTAATACGTGACACAGAGAACATTTTATTGAATATCTCAGAAACCACTAAACCGATGTGGCTCAAAATCGAATTATATCTAAGTTAAGTGGTGAAAAATACAACAAAACAAACCGCACGACCCTATGTCATTCCGTTTTTTAGATATCTAAGGAGATAAAAATTCACCACTTACATACTACACACATACACATACACACAGACATCAGTCAGAAAATGATCTAAAACTAGCCGTTACCCGTGGCTTCGCCCACGTATTTTAAGATTTATAATTTATTATCCCCCCGCGAAAAATTCTTCTCCTGCGAAACGAAACCGGGCTGGTAGTGTTTATTCGCTCGAATTTTATAATACATAACTCACTCGCTTCGCTCGTTCGCTCGGATTTTTTTAATAGATTACTCACTCGCATCGCTCGTTCGCTTGAATATTATTAATATATTACCAACTCGCCTCGCTCGTTCGCTTGAATATTATTACTACATTACTCACTCGCTTCGCTCGTTCGCTCGAATTTTATTAATACATTCATCACTCGCTTCGCTCGTTCGCTCGAATATTAATAATACATTACTCACTCGCTTCGATCGTTCGCTTGAATATTATTAATATATACTCTCTCGTTTCGCTCGTTCGCTCGAATATTATTAATACATTACTCACTCGCTTCGCTCGTTCGCTTGAATATTATTAATATATTTCTCACACGCTTCGCTCGAATATTAATAATACTTTACTCACTCACTTCGCTCGTTCGCTCGAATTTTATTTATACATTATTGCTCACCTACGATACCTATATAAGGAACTCCTGTGCAAAATTTGGTATCCCCCCGCGAGAATCTTCCCCCCTAATTTGTTATCCCACCGCGAGAATCCCCCCCCTAATTTGTTATCCCCCCGCGAGAATATCCCCCCTAAATTGTTATCCCCCCGCGAGAATCTCTCCCCCTAATTTGTTATCCCCCCGCAAGAATCTCCACCCTTAATTTGTTTTCTCCCGCAAGAAGCTTCCCTTCTAATTTGTTATCCCATCGCGAGAATCTCCCCTCCTAATTTGTTATCCCACCGCGAGAATCTCCCCCCCTAATTTGTTATCCCCCGCGAGAATCTCCCCCCCTAATTTGTTATTCCCCCGCGAGAATCTTCCCTCCTAATTTGTTATCCCCCCGCGAGAATCTCCCCCCCTAATTTGTTACCCCCACCCCGCGAGAATTTCCCCTCCTAATTTATTATCACCCCGGGAGAATCTCCCCCCCCTAATTTGTTATCCCTCCGCGAGAATCTTTCCCCCTAATTTGTTACCCCCCCGCGAGAATCTTCCACCCTAATTTGTTATCCCACCGCGAGTATCTCCCCCTCTAATTTTGTATCCCACCGCGAGAATATCCCCCCTAATTTGTTATCCCCCCGCGAGAATCTCCCCCCCCAATTTGTTATCCCCCCGCGAGAATCTCCCCCCCCAATTTGTTATCCCCCCGCGAGAATCTCCCCCCTCTAATTTGTTATCACCTCGGGAGAATCTCCCCCCCTAGTTTGTTATCTCTTTGCGAGAATCTCCACCCCTAATTTGTTATCCCCCCGCGAGAATCTTCCCCCCTAATTTGTTATCCCTCCGCGAGAATCTTCCCCCCCTAATTTGTTATTCCCCCGCGAGAATCTTCCCTCCTAATTTGTTATCCCCCCGCGAGAATCTTCCCCTCTAATTTGTTATCCCCCCGCGAGAATCTCCCCCCCTGCGTAGCTTTCTATTAGTGAAAGAATTTTTGGATTCGGTTTAGTAGTAACAGAGATAAAACAAAAACAAATCTATCCCACGGGAACCGTACATTTTTCCGGGATAAAAATTAGCCTATAACATTCTCTGACCCCTAAACTACCACTATGCATAAAATCATGTCGATCCCTTGCTCAGTGAAAAACAAAAACAAAACTATCCTACGGGAACCGTACATTTTTCCGGGATAAAAAGTAGCTTATGTGCTATTCCAGACTATAATCTATCTCTGTGCCAAATTTCATCCAGATCCGTTCAGCCGTTCCGACGTGATTGAGTAACAAACATCCATACTTACATCCATCCATCCAAACTTTCACATTTATAATCTATATATATATACAGGGTGGACCAGGTTATAGTAGCAATAATTCACCATTCGATGGTCCATCGAAAAATAAGTCGACATGCATAATTTTATTTTTTTCCAAAACGCTTCCTACGGGAGATACACCCCTTCAAAGTTCAGTTTTAAAACTCTTTTTTTTGTCCTAACTGTCAGGTCATTAATGCGTTTTTGACCAAATTTGGTACAAGTATTTATGCAATAGATACTCATTACTTGACGTAAGTAACTTTTGTCAAAATTGTCAAGTAACGTAGATACAGGGGGGTTGTTTCACTTTTCCCGCCCTATTTTCTGCGCCACTGGATATTTTTAAAGAATAACATTTTTTTCGAATTCTATGTTCAATTTAGAAAAAAAGAGTCAGTCTTGCAAAATTTCGATTTGAGGCTTCGTTTACGAGATAATCAGAGTTGAAAGTTTAGAACACTTCTAAAATAGCCACCTATGAAAATAATAGGTCTGGAGTCTTGTACAACAACTTTTTACTGTTTGACGAATTTAAATAAATAATTCATTAATTAAATTAAAAAAAACAAATAAATAACTTATGAAAATAACCAACAAAGTAGGCGATACTTGGTTTTGAGATAATTTATGATCAGTATTGATTTTTAAAACTGGACTTTGAAGGGCTGTATCTCCCTTAGGAAGCGTTTTGGAAAAAAATAAAATTATGCATGTCTACTTATTTTTCGATGAACCATCGAATGGTGAATTATTGCTACTATAACTTGGTCCATCCTGTATATATGTTACTGTAAAGGCCCGTATATTGGTATATCTTAGGTTTTACTAGTATATCTTAGGATTTACCAACTTGTGTTGGTAGATGTTAGGATTTTAAAAAAAAGAGACAATATTTCGGGCTTTTACTATTATAATTTGGTACATGCTAAGTTTTACCAATGACGGTTGGTAAAAGTTGGATTTTTTTTTAGATAAAACAATGAATTAATTATCTGAATCATTTATTTCAATTACCACTCACTAACAGTCAAAACCTTACATATTTTAATTATCATTATGATATATTTTTAATTATAATTATTTCTTAGTATTTCTTAACACCTGCAAAATATTTTTTGAATAATGAAAAACAAATAAAACTGAAATACTTCACAAACATAACGTTTACGTTGGCTAAGCTAACTAAATCAGTACTTTTCTTATTATTTGGTATTTTTAATAAACAAATTGAAAAAATGCAATTAATACATTGTCATTTATAGTAAAACATTTTTTTACTTGTTACAACAAGGAGAGCTATTATGGCGAAAGCAACAAATTCTCTAAATCCTCTTCAGATCTTACTAATCCAATCATATGGGGGTCTGCAGACTGCAGGCCCACGAATACGAGACGATGCGCCGAACACGTCTTCACATGACCTTTCAACATTTACCATGTCTCTGAGGTAAAACCTAAGATTTACCGAGTGAATGGTGGTAAAAGTTCGAAATGAACGATGATCACCAAGCAGTTCGGACTTTTACCATTAAGAGTTGGTAAATCTTAGGTTTTACTGTAAAATCTTAGGATTTACCGAAGTTCGGGGTATTACAGTAACATATATATCTTCTATATATATAAAAAATTTTGGAGCATAAAAGTAATTCAAGAATTACAAGGCGCGATATTCATGTAGGTACTGTGTGTAAACGGTTTTATTGAACATAGGGAAAATAACACTCAGAAGATTTATAATTTTGTAGTAGGCTATGAGCCATAAGACCTAATATAAATATGTATTGGATTAGATAGAAAAAATAGTACAGTGAATTTTTTAAACAATTTTCCATAGCAACGGTTGACTATTAAGCGTTACTCGGAACCGGCTAAATAAAAAAGTCATGATGTGTCGTAAGACACCCGACAGAAGCTATTCTTTTTACGCATTGTATATAAAACCGAATTTATCAAAGATATAAATAATACAATTAAAAAGTTATTATTTGATCGCCATTTTGAAATCTGACGCCATTTTTTTTTTTGTGTCTTATTAAATTCTCAAATATCAATTTTCAAAAGGATCGGATAATTTTTACAAAGAAATATATACTTATGACCGCCATTTTGAAATATGACATCATTTTATTTTTTTGTGTCCTATAAAACTCGCAAATATTAATTTTCAAAAAGATCGGATCATTTTTGCAAAAAAGTACATATGGCCGCCATTTTGAAATCTGACGTCATTTTATTTTTTTGTGTTCTATGAAACTCTCAAATATCAATTTTCAAAAGGATCGGATAATTTTTACAAAAAAGTACATACGGCCGCCATTTTTAAATCTGACATCATTTTATTTTTTTGTGTCCTATGACACTTTCAAATACCGATTTTCAAAAGGATCGGATAATTTTTACAAAAAAGTATATATGGCCGCCATTTTGAAATCTGACATCATTTTATTTTTTTGTGACCTATGAAACTCTCAAATATCAATTTTCAAAAGGATCGGATAATTTTTACAAAAATGTCCATACGGCCGCCATTTTTAAATCTGACGTCATTTTATTTTTTTGTGTCTTATGAAACTCTCAAATATCAATTTTCAAAAGGATCGGATAATTTTTACAAAGGAGACTACATATTTCCGCCATTTTGAAATATGACGTCATTTTATTTTTTTGTGTCCTATAAAACTCGCATATATCAATTTTCAAAGGGATCGGACAATTTTTACAAAAAAGTACATATTATGGCCGCCATTTTGAAATCTGACGCTATTTTATTTTTTTGTGTCCTATGAAACTTTCAAATACCGATTTTCAAAAGGATCGGATAATTTTTACAAAAAAGTATATATGGTCGCCATTTTGAAATCTGACGTCATTTTATTTTTTTGTGTTCCATGAAACTCTCAAATATCAATTTTCAAAATGATCGGATAATTTTTACAAAAATGTACATACGGCCGCCATTTTGAAATCTGACGTCATTTTATTTTTTTGTGTCTTATGAAACTCTCAAATATCAATTTTCAAAAGGATCGTATAATTTTTAGAAAGGCGTTCTACATATTTCCGCCATTTTGAAATCTGACGTCATTTTATTTTTTTGTGTCCTATAAACCTCGCAAATATGAATTTTCAAAAGGATCGGATAATTTTTACAAAAAAGTATATATAATGGCCGCCATTTTGAAATCTGACGTCATTTTATTTTTTTGTGTTCTATGAAACTCTCAAATATCAATTTTCAAAAGGATCTGATAATTCTTACAAAAAAGTACATATGGCCGCCATTTTGAAATCTGACACCATTTAATTTTTTTGTGTCCTATAACACTCTCAAATATTAATTTTCAAAAGAATCGGATAATGTTTACAAAAAAGTACATATGGACGACATTTTGAAATCTGACGCCATTTTATTTTTTTGTGTCCTATAAAACTCTCAAATATTAATTTTCAAAAGGATCGGATAATTTTTACAAAAGTGACGTTACACTACTTCGTGACGTGACTTTTCAATTGTTTAGTGTGCTTTATTTCCTTAGTCTGATTTTATTACATTTATCCGAAACGTTACCGGAGAAAGACCTTTTGCCTGTGAAAATTCAAAAGTACGATTTGCACCCGGACGAAAGCCGGGCCGGTCAGCTAGTTACCATAATAATGTTTTGTCACCGGAGCTACACATGTGTGCAAAATTTCAACTCAATCGGATCACGGGAAGTGGGTGAAAATTTAAAAGTACGATTTACACCCGGACGAAAGCCGGGCCGGTCAGCTAGTTACCATAATATTGTATTGTCACCGGAGCTACACATGTGTGCAAAATTTCAACTTAATCGGATCACGGGAAGTGGGTGAAAATTCAAAAGTACGATTTACACCCGGACGAAAGCCGGGCCGGTCAGCTAGTTACCATAATATTGTATTGTCACCGGAGCTACACATGTGTGCAAAATTTCAACTCAATCGGATCACGGGAAGTGGGTGAAAATTCAAAAGTACGATTTACACCCGGACGAAACCGGGCCGGTCAGCTAGTTACCATAATATTGTATTGTCACCGGAGCTACACATGTGTGCAAAATTTCAACTCAATCGGATCACGGGAAGTGGGTGAAAATTCAAAAGTACGATTTACACCCGGACGAAAGCCGGGGTATGAACGTCGAGAAATTTTGGTCCGATCCCTAGGTCTCGCCATCCGATCGACGTCAATAATTAGTTACACGTCATTTTAACTCAGTAGGCCAGGGTTTTTAAACTTAAATTCAAATATCAGCAGTCAAAAAATTGAATAACTATATTAAAATAATGCAATATAAGACAGAGCATACGCTATCTTCCAATATCCATATCACACTGTGCAACAGACAAGGACAACCGAAACAAGTTCGCGATTTATTAGATAAAGTCGCATTTATTTCGTTTAATAATCATATAAATCTGTATAAAAAAACAGTTTTGACACAATATTATACATGAAATCTATCTAAAATTTTCTGCTCTTTCGTTTAAGACAGGTTTCGAATCGATCTGACTTAAATTGAGCAAACTATAAGCAAAAAACACCGTTTTTTCTAATTTGCTCCCCTCTGGGGCCAAAATTCAAAAATCGGGCGACGTTAGGATCAAATAGACCCCGAGAGGAATCGAACAAAAAAAAGTTTTTTAAAATCGGTTAACTCGTTTGGGCTGTACGACTGATACAAAAAATCCGTTACAGATTCACAGATTCACAGATTCACAGATTCACAGATTCACAGACGTACAGACAAAGCGAGTGTATATAGGCGCTTCTAGCTTCGCTAAGATCGCGCCTAAACAGTTCCGTTACTGACTGACTGACTGATTGACTGACAGACAACGCCCAGGTCAAACCGCTGAAGATATAAACTTGAAATTTGGACAGTAGGTTCCTTTTGTGACGTAGGCACCCACTAAGAAAGGATTTTTTGAAATTCAACCCCTAAAGGGGTTAAATAGGGGATGAAAGTTTGTATGGAAATTCGTCATTTTTGAAGTTAGAAGCATGAA
>CM077516.1:37454425-37709021 GCA_039654895.1 Mongoloraphidia duomilia | reverse complement strand
GATTAGTGAAGTATTATGCAATCTTTATGTAAAGGAATAAAAGTATATTGTGTAACAACTGTGCACACTATACTTTATATAACACATGCATGGTTTTAGACTTTAATTGAGACAGAAGTACATCTCATAATAAAAACATTGGGCTCGATACAATATTTACCTATTCACTTTGTTACCATTGTAACCATATTTCATTTATAACACCGAAAAGAGGTACAGTCGCGGACTTAAAAAAGTTTACACCTGTATCATCTAGTCACCAGTTTTCTTAATTTTTGCATATTGTAATTTGGCTTTTGATAGTAATGTATCAATTACTAAGGTTACATCCTAAAAATTCAATAAAAAAATTATTATCAGAACACCTCAGTTGTTTATTATGCAATCCAAATTACTCAATATTATTCAATTAAAACATAAAAAGATTTGATAATATTTGATACTAGCAAATTCCTTCCTCCAATCTTGCAATAATTCGTCTTTCTTGTCCATCGTTTTAATAATTTCGAGGAATTTAAACGACAATTATTTCTTTTAAATTTTGACATTTACATTTACCTATTAAAAACTAAATTTGTTGCTAAGCTACTGACTTTTTGTGAACTTACACTGAAAAACTCTAGTGTAAACTTTATTAAGTCCGCGACTGTACATAATGTTCATTAGATAACCGATTTTTCAAATGTTTTTCCATTATTCATCATTTAAGGTCCGCAAAACTGATACGAAAAAACACTAAAAGCGCGCATGATGTTATATAAAAAATATTAAATTACTATTTCATACTGTTAAGAGAAACTTTTTTAGCCTCGTTTTTTTCCGTTAGGTTACGCATGTCGATGTCACGTCACGTCACGTCCAATCGATAAATCGCGTATATATCCCAGCACTATTGCAGAACACTGCGGGGCTTGAGAATAGCCGAGAGTGTAGCAATGCTGTTGTTTACATGGCGTTGCTATGGTTCCTCTATTACAAGTCCCCAGTTCCCGGTTTCTAGCCCAAGAGCTGGTAAAAGTGTGAATTGGATTTTCAATTTATTATTAAAAAAAAAAATAATGAATTGAAAATATGAATTGGTGCTAGGCCCAAATAACCTTAGCTGTTGGTTGGTCTTTAAAACACCCAGAACACTGCGAGTAATCCCAAACAGACAACTTGGTATACCATAAATATAGCGGGATGCGTGGCGTACGGGTATCGCAGCTGCTTTATACGCAGTAGGTCTTTGGTTCGAACCCGGGCAGTCCCATTAATTTTAATTTCTTTTTTTAACTATTCCATATTCAACTTGATTTGTATTTTTTTCTTATTTGGTATTTTCTATAGGTAGATATTTATTTTTTATTTTAATATTTTATTATCATACAGTGTCCTGTATCAAACTTTTAGCTTTGCAGAGTTTAAACCACGTAAACAAAATATTTTCGGCGATTTCGGGTTAAAAACATTTAGGGTTATGGGCAATTGCAAAAAGTTTTACTTGCACCGCCTGGTTTCATAAAACCGCACCCTCGCTTTTTTAACAACCGATTTTTTGGGTTGGGGTTTTTTTAAATTTTTAACTTAATTTAATTCTTCTAAAATTTTAATTAAAAACTCTTTGATATAAGTGTATGAAAAATTATAACACTTTTTGTTTGCTTGGAAATCGATAAATATGCGTTTTTTCATGTAACTTCCATCAATATGAAAGTAGGCTATGATTATTAAAAAGCATGTTAACATGTACAATATTTCAATATAAAAATGATTGATATCAGTATTCTTCATGAGTTCGTGACCTCTTTCTAAGTTAAATTTACCTTTACATCCCCCCGCCCCTTTATTGTCGCTCTTAGTTAAAAAGGTTAAAAAAAGATCTCACAAAAAAAAACTTTTTATAAAAAAAACGTCCTAAAAAACCACTAAAAAGACGAAAAATTATGCAATTTTGGGGTTGGCGCCAATTTAATTACTAAAACTTTTAATATAGTTATCTACTTTTATTGACGTCTACCTCCAAATTACATTATTTTCGTCATTTTAATGGCTTTTTTGAAAGAGGTTTTTTTAGTGGGTTTGCAATACGTGGTTTGCACGTTAAAAAAGGACGAAATTACTTCAAAATCGAAGTTTAACCCTTTAGAAAGAATTTTAACAAAATGGACTGGACAGGGCCGAACTTAGAAATGTTATGCAAACACTTGTTTACGAATAATGAATTACTGAAAGATATAGGTATATAATTTGCTGCAGATGTTGGATAGATAAAATGCATAACAAAATTATTAAATTTAAGGAAAATTAATAATTTTAAGGATATAAGATTAAGGAAGGGATGTCAAATTGGTGGCTCGCGATGTTTTTTTTTTGCGGCACGGGCGGTCTGCATGGAAAAAACAGTAACAAATTAAAATTCGTCAAAATCTAAGATACACCCGTTTGACGAATTTTCGATATTCGCGTCCCAAGGGGCGGAAACGGGTGAACGGCAAGAGGGTGGATTTTTGAAAATACATACTATCACTATTTAGACTTTCGAAGCGTTAGCATTCTAAATTTTACTCCAGCGAAGCGCGGCAGAACCGTAATAATACATTTTTGTAACAGATAAGCATTTGAAATGTATAACAATTAGTGCCTCCAGTCGCCTGCTTGAAATAATATATATCGCACGCGTACAATAATGCAATATTTTTTGCCATACGGAAGTATGGCTAGCGTCGTAAAAATATAGAAATATGGATACTATATGGTAACGATGTAAATAAAAATTGTATCAAGACTAATATTTTTAGTATATGTACTGCTGTCAGTAAATCTACGGTGTTTGACATTAATTCAATAAAGTTCTAAAGTTGAAGGTTATACTGCATTTCAAATAGATATGTGTTACTAAAGATAGTGTATACATCTCGTATTTAAATGTAGTACAATTAAGTAGGAAGACGCGAGGTGTGAAGTTTGGCACTCTCGTCTGCGACTCGAGTGCCAAACTCCACACTACTTCACACACACACAAACTTCACATTACTACATTTGCCCCAATGCGTTTATTATAGTAAATATACACTATTTTATCGGAAGGATTTGGCACTGCGGGCAGTGTTTTTATTTTATTTTTTTTATTATTGCACATACTACATTATCTAATAATGTATTCTGTCATCTATAAACATAAAAATGGTTTTATCAAAAGGAAAATGTATAAAATGATAATTATATTAGTGTAATAAATATAATGGTGGAAGAACGTAACTATGGTGGGAGAAACGTAATAATTGGTGCATAAAAGCGATTATAAGACGAAGCGGAGAATTGTTACGAGGGATGGGAGAAGGGGTTAGACACAGCTATTAAAACCAATTGAGTATAAAACACTGATATTGTGCATTGCACGTTATCTCTGTCTACTACTTACTAAAAAATTGAAAATTCCCAACTAAGTAGTCAGTTTATTATAGCGTGCTGACATCAGCAAATCAATTGGCAAATTACGTTTTTTTAGGGTTCCGTACCTACCTCCGTATGGAACCCCATTACTCTGCCTACAATATCTGTCTGTATGTCTGTCTGTCCGCCTATCCATCAGTCTGTTACAAGGATCTTGGTGGATCTATCGTACATTTTAATCACGTTGTCAAATTTTGATTGCTACGTGTTCATTGGTTGCTGCGTTTCGTTACCATAGTAATCCGTCATTTAACAGCGTGATTAAAAAACAGCGTGAAAAAATGTACGTTAGCTAGTTAGAATTTTAACAGATTGTATGTGTTGTTGTGGCATGAATCCTGGCAAATAATAATTAGAATTAAATAATCAATTAATTTTAATAAATTAATGTTTTTTATTTTACTACAACACTGACTCCAGTCGTACTTCTATACTGTACTATAGAGCGTCTTACATCATCAGTGGACTGGCTCGGTTGGTAGAGCGTTCGATTGAAGATCTAAATATCCCTGGTTCTATTCCGAGTTTGGATCGTATTATTTTTGTTTTTTTTTTATTCTTCAAATATTCTGTTGATATATATTTTCACTTTAAAAATTTATTTAATTAAATTTGATACTTAAAAATTTTGAACTATAAAAAAAACAAAATAAAATATAAGTAAAAAAACTCTTTCTAAAAACAAGCTTAAATAAATAAATCCGTTAATTTTTTACCCCTACGGCCCTACCTAACTCCTTATTTTTATTATTATACGGAACCTTCGGTGCGCGAGTCTGGCTCGTACTTGACCGGTTTTTTTAGTGTATTTACCTTTACATAGTATATGCCACGTACACTATTGGCGTCGGTCATATATAATCCTAATCGATTTAAACGAAATTTGGTACACCTATTGAAATCCATCAACGCACGAAGCCTATTTAAAATGGGTATATCTGTTTGCATTATTTTTAAGCTTAATATTAATCGGTTTAACAGAGACAATTCAAATGTGTCCGAAATTTTAGTGTACCTGTTCGTGTAGGAATTGCTACTTATGAATTAATTAAAACTTTTCCAGTGCTTTCAGTACCTAAGTTACCTACAGGTAATGCATGACAGTTTGATATTAACTGCTTTATGTAAAATGACACGATAGGGCGATTCCAAATTTCTGAAGTAGATAGAATAATCTACATTCACTTGTTATAGTTACGGTCAAATCTTACAACCCAATTTTGATACACTTCTAAATATCCGATCGACTTGAAACTTTGTACATACACGTATTTCCGAGGACAATACAATCTTTTGCATGTTTCCGACCTGATGATTGAGAAACGTTACAATTGGCGATCGTGACAGGACACCTCTCGATGGTAAACAGTAGTAAGATCAAATCTTATAACCCAATTTTGATACATTTCTAAACATCCGATCAACTTGAAATTTTGCACACAAACGTAGTTCCGAGGACAATACAATATTTTGCATGTCTCCGACCTGATGATGGAGAAACGTTACAATTGGCGACCCAGACAGGACACTGCTCGATAGTGAAAAGTAGTGGTTAAATCTTATAACCCAATTTTGATACACTTCGAAACATCTGATCGACCTGAAACTTTGCACACAAACGTATTTCCGATGACAATACAATATTTTTGTACGGATCTCATCATGCGAAAGTTTCGCATAATTAGAATTTCACCATAATGGTGAAAATTATGTTAATTAGATTCGAAACTTTCGCATGACGAGAGAAATGTCATTTAAATCTAGATTTAAGAATGTCGTTTGTTTTCGACTAAATGGAGATGTCAATTCAGCTGAAAACAAATGATATTCCTAAATATATAGATTTAAAGCTGAAAGTCGTATCAGAAACCGAGCATAAATGTTCCGTTTCTCTCGTCATGCAAAAATTTCGATAAAGTATTGTAATATAACAATTCTGAAACAATTGAGCTCATTGTTAGTTCAAAAAACTTGTTAAAAATAACCTACAACTTATTTTTTTAACAAAACCAAACTTTAAGAAAACATGATAAAACGAGTAAGTTTATAATAATAAAAACTTCCACACTAGTGTGGGAAACATACGTTCCCGCACACCGGACTATCAAAAGTCACTTTACATGCATACATGCATGCATGTAAAGCAGCTATTTAATAGGGGGTATCGCAAAAAAGATGTTAATAAAGGCTTTGTAGAAGTTAATAATGTTCTTATTTAATATAAATGAACCAAACTAGGTTCTGGCTAACCCAAAATATATTTGCCAAAGAATATAAAAAACTGAACAAGAAATGTTCGCATTTATAATCCGTCTGCGATATATACTTTATACTGATGCAAGTGTGTGTGTGTCTGCATGTATTTACAGACATAGGGCACATAAAGACTGTATAAATGAATCCCATTATAGCTGACTGGGATATTCGCCCTATTATCCGGAAAACGATCTAATATCCGGAACCAATGTAGACCGTTTTTCTTCAGGAAATGTTAGCAATACATATACATATGTATGTACATGAATATTTACATATCTTTAAAACAATGAATCTAAAATTGAAAACAGCTCATTACATTCACTGTTTACATTCTTTTATTTATATACAGTGTGTTTCACTTTTCATGGACCATTTTTGCTTTTTTTCAACGAAGTAATTTTAATTTTTGAAGTGAAACTGCTTTTGACGGAGTGATTCCGATCGAATATGGAAAAAAAACTTTTTAACAAAAAAAAACCTCCTTCGAAAAGCCACTAAAAAGAGGAAAATAATGAAATGTTGAGGTCTGCGCCAATTTAATAAAATATGAAGTCGGTTAAAAAGAAGATACTAATCACTATAATAAGTACTATATACTTTTTAACCGACTTCATATTTTATTAAATTGGTGCAGACCTCAAAATTTCATTATTTTCCTCTTTTTAGTGGCTTTTTGAAGGAAGTTTTTTTTGTTAAAAAGTTTTTTATTTTTTACTTTTTAGTGTCAAAAAGTGACATTTACCTTAAAAGAATCACACGCCGTTACTCACTTTTATTAAAATCAGCCGAACTACGGAACCGATTTTGATGAAATTTCAATCGGACCAATCTGAAAGTATATCCTTTCAAATAAAAAAAGAATTTTCCAAATCGGTTTATAAATGACGGAGTTCTGAGGTAACAAACATAAAAAAATACAACCGAATTGAGAACCACCTCCTTTTTTTGAAGTCGGTTAAAAAGTGTGATGGGTGTAAGGAGAAAAAAATACTACAACAGTACTAGGAGATACCTATTAGTTAACTCGTTAACAGATGGCAGTAAAAAATAAATGAAAAGGCGTTTATTCTGTTCCAATAAATTATTCTAGGTGGTACTAAGTTTACATTGTTTTTTACCCGACTACGGCAAAGCCAAAAGGAAGGGTTATAAATATGTATATTTGTATGTATGTGAGATAGTTTGTTACCTCGTATAGCCTAAACTACTGAACCAATTTCAACAAAATGTGTCCTAGGTAGGGTTGCCAACTGTCCCGGGTGAAAATCAGAAATTACTGAATCGATTTCAAATAATAAATTATAAATTCATGGCACCCGTGCGAAGCCGGATTGGGCCGATAATCATAAATACACCGCCAATTAATAATTACTGGGACGGGATACAGGCTAGTTGCATATATAACGTCCCGCACTATACGTAACGTACAAGTACCTACACTACCAGTTACCACTAGTCACTACACTATTATGTAGATTCTAAAGTCGGAAATACATCTGACAAACGTTGTCATTCGTTCAAATTCGTTTGCGTTGCTATCATTGCTGCTAGTATGCAGACATTCTCGGAAACGTTTCTGGGTAGCAATACACACCTGAACGAATAACTTGCAATATTTACATTCGCTAACATTCCCAGTAAAACAATCTTTCTCGACAAATGGTAGCAAACTGCTGCAAATTCTTTTCAGACATTCGTGGCTCACATTTTCTTTTGATCTTTTGTTGAAAACACCAGCCGATGGCAGTGGGGATCACTGCCATCGGCTGGTGTTTTCCCCCTAGATTTAGGGGGAGACTATGTGGAATGGGATTTTCAGGAGTCAAATATTTTAGGGGTATTATGAATATTTTGAAATTTTTTTGAGAAGTTATTTGATGAGTTGAAAAAAGTGGCATTTATGCTGGGTTTATCCTACAATTTTAACAGTCTGCTTTTTTAATCACGCTGTTAAATTTTGATTGCTACGTGTTCATTGTTTGTTGCGTTTTCATTTTGGCAAATTGTTGATCGTTACCATAGTAACCGTCATTTAAAAGCGTGATTGAAAAATAAAATTATACGATAAATCCAATACCAGTGTATCAGGTACTAAGAAATTTTGCTTATACCTAGTCGCTAGAATATTTTCCATCGGCCCGATGAAAAACGTTCGTTAGCACTGCTATAGCCATTCGAACCACAATTTGTTGCAAACGATCGCATATCGTCTACTCTTCACGAACGCATATAAATAAACCTTTGACAACGCGAACGGATGGCAACGTTTGTCAGATGTATTCCCGGCTTAATATGTATAATTATTGTGTGTGTATAATATACATTATGTGCCTCAATCGGACCGTACGTAATTTCAAACAGCAGCTTGGTGCTCGATGACGATTGTTAGCTGAGATTGTGGCTTCGCTGGACATGTAATTCAGATAATTCAGTTTGATTTATGGCTAAGCGGGACACCGGCCAGTCCATCCTGTTTTATCGTCACAAACTTACCCGCTGTTAGAGCGCCTACGCTACACTGTTGGGCTGCAAATCTATACTACAAGATTCTAAATATTGATCAACGATCCTGGGATTAGACTCATTATCGGACAACTAATAAACAGGATGATTTAATGGGCTAGTTCAAACAGTTATCACAAATAATGCATAACACATAAATGTACAGGACGGTCCAAAAGTGACGTCGAGGATAATATGTTGTCGTCAGTCACTGACATTCACCCTGGCTTTAAAGTCGCTCTTTTTAACCAACTTCTTATTTTTCATAAACAGTTTTTTGTGAATTATATTTGTCTAAAAACGATAAAAATAGGTTCCTATTTTTAACCGACTTCAAAAAAGTAGGAGGTTCTATATTCGAGACCTATATAATATGTTTTTTCATGTATGTATGAATGTATGTTCACCGATTTCGCTGAACCGAATTTGATGTTTATTGTTTTATTTAATAGGGCATACTTCCGGGGTGGTCCCATGTAAATTTTACGTAAATCGGTTCAGTAGTTGACTGATTTCAATAAAAAGTGAGTAACTGACTGTAATACCGTTAAGGTAAATGTCAATTTTGATAGAATATCAAGACAAAATTGGTTATTAACGTGCAAACTACGTATTGTAAAACCACTAAAAAGTAAAAATTAAAAAACTTTTTAACAAAAAAAAACCTCCTTCAAAAAGTCACTAAAAAGAGGTAAATAAAAAATTTTAAGGTCGGCGCCAATTTAATAAAATATGAAGTCGGTTAAAAAATAGATATATTAAGGGCACTTTTTAACAGACTTCATATGTTATTAAATTGGCGCCTACCTCCACATCTTATTATTTTCCTCTTTTTAGTAGCTTCTTTGAAGGAGGTTTTTTTTGTTAAAAAGTTTTTTTATTTATTACTTATTCTGGTAAGAGTATCAATTGGATTTTAAAATCATTAAGAAATAATGTATCTTATGAAAATATGAATTGGTACTAGGCCTAAATTATTAAATAACTCTAGTTGTTGGTGGCAATCATACTTGTTTACTATTTAACAAAATTAATAATTTACAAAAATTTCTATTTATGTCATTTCATAAAAAATGTGTATTTTATGGAATTGCATTTTCTATTTTAAATAAGTTAAATATACACTTTAATGCACGATTTCATTCAAATTATGACGCTTTAAATCTATGTCAACAAATTATCGTATACAGTTTTACAGCTTTAATATTTTCTAGTTCCGGTAGGGACTATTTCCGGGCTCATTTTTATACCAACTATTTCTCTTTCATGTAGAATGTATATATAGGAGACATTTTATTACAGTCCTATATGAATGTAAATGTAATTTTTTCCCTACTAAAAGTTATGCATTTCATGCATTTAAAAAAACTCATTTTTTATTGGTAATGTTTTTTTTATCATATTACTAATTTCGTGCCACAAACAACAATATTGATCTATTGATGAATGGAATGGATGTATTGAGGTCATCTGTCATTTATAAAATAATTATATACTCTAGTTTATTAAAAATTATTAATAGAAAGAAACAAAGCTTATATCCGCCACAATTCCTTTTTTAAGGATGTATGGCACCTATCTCAAATTACCGAGAAATGAATGAAATTTTGTAAACTTATTTACTTCTTAATATATCTGAAATATGTACACAAAATTTCAGAACGGCTTACTTTTTTATTAGTGTATTTGCCATAATATGGCACATACACTATTGGCGTCGGTCGGATGGCGGGACCTAGGGGTCGGACCAAAATTTCTCGACGTTTCATACCCCCCTGAACAGTTTGCCACCATTTTTAAAAATGTTTATATATATATGTATATATATATATATATATATATATATTTATATATTTATATATATATATTTATATATATATTTATATATATATATATTTATATATATATATGTGTGTGTACACGATAACTCTCGACAGACTTAATCGATTGAAACGAAATTTGGTACACACATTGGAACCCATCACCGCAAGAAGCCTATTTAAAATGGGCCCGATCGGACCATTTTCAGGGTTGTATTTAGGGGTTCCAAAAAGTTTTTGGGCCCAAAAATACCGAAAAATTTGTCAGAATCGTTTCAAAATTGAAATTTAACTCTTTAGTAAAGATTAAAATGTGCTGGTAAAATTTTAATAAAATCGGCCCGACAGGACCGGACTTTCAAATTTTATGAAAACACTAGTTTGTTGATACGGATTTACTTATGGAAGGGTGTATTTAATTGCGTGTACTGATAAAATCCATGTCTAATATTGAAATTTAGAAAAATTTAATTATTTTAAGGGATGTATTAAGGGGTTAAATTTTTTATTTTGTCAAAAAACAAACTTAAGTTCACATAATAATGCCACAATGCCTGTATTAGCAAATACACTATATTGTCGGCAGGGTTTGGCACTGCGACCCGAGTTTTTTTTATTTATTGTAGATGATAGACGCGTCGACAACTTAGATCATTAGCGTCTTAATTACATTAAATAACAACATCCTTAAAACTAAATGACATCACAAAACATCCATGAGCAGAGGTGGGATTCGAACCCACGACAGTGTGATCTAAAGGTCGGCTACGCTAACCGTTACACCACACGCTCCTCAGAACGGCTTACCGAATAGAAGGTTCGGGTAAACGCCAAATGGAAGACAAAGAATGAAACTACAGATCCCTCAGGCGAATTTTTTTAAAGGTTTTACACACGTGTGAAAGATTACGTAATTTATTTATTTTTTAAGGTTTTTCCAGGAAAATGATTTTCAATTTTTCGCCTCAGGGATCTGTAATGTGATTCTTGGTCCTTCATTTGACGTTTACCCGAACCCTTTGACTTTAAAAATAGCATCGGGATAGCTGCAACCGGTTTTAGGTGAGGGGAAAGTATAAAATAAGAATATATTTGTAATGCCCAAGCTGGATACATCGTCATTTACAGTTACATTAACAATTAAAATTTTAAAATTCCTTAGTGTCAGAGTGCAGGGGGAAATTTCCGGTTTCGAATATTCGCCGAAAATAAAGTTTTTTTAAATAATCGATGTTAACTGAAATTGCGCAAAGTGTATTAAAGAAGTTTGCGAATGTAAGAAACCTGAAAGCAATATTGAAATTGTTTCAGATTCAGTAGTGAATTCTGAATATGCGCTCGAAATGTAAATTTAATTATGTTGACTGATGTAAGTTTGTTTAAAATTGGTCTATTATAGTAATGGGTCTAATAATTTGGTTAAATTCACATTTATTATAATTTCATAAACACATAAAAACTTAACGAAATTAGGTCGTAGTTTCAGAAACTAATAACAGGCATAATATCAAATAATTGGCATTTATACTATTTTATAGTGAGAACTTTGTTGGAACAACTGATATTGGTTATCAAACAAAAAAACTATAAAAGAAGCTCGTGTGTTTTTCTGTCTGTTCCGTCATAACTCTTACCCCTAGCCCCTAGGTCACTCACTTCGAATTACTCTTATAACGCTTTTTATGAAACATAGGCAGAATGGCGATAACTTTGTAAATAAATGGCCAAGTGCGCGTCGAGTCACGCAAAGAGTAGGGTTCCGTACTATGTAGGCTATATGCTAAACCTAATTTTGATAAAATAAATAAAATAAACACACATTCATAATCTACTCAAAAGGCCTTTTTCAACGATACCTACCCAACAAGAATAGGTTCACAAAAAAAATGTTTGCCCCCCGTTTACATGTAATGGCGCTTTCTTTTTTTCTGTTTTTAGTATTTGTTGATTAACTAGAGAATATGAGTGATACTTACAGATTTATAGGTAATGATGTTGTTAAGATAACAAGATAGGTACCAAAAAAAATGTTTTTTTTACCCCCGTTTGCATGTATGGGCGCCCCCCTTAAATAAACCTTTTTATTCTTTTGTTTTTCTTTCCGTCTATGGGCCACGGTAATACATATTATTATGTGTGAATTTCAAATCCCGCATTTCGTTTAAAAGCTAGAGGCCTGTGAGTGTGACAGACAGACGGAACCCTAAAAATAAAAATATAACGACGTTTGAGGTGTCATTTGAAAGCCATAGAAGTCTCGTTAAATTATTATTTAAAAATTTTGTTGTGCATTTGTTAGTTTATTTAGTAGGTATCTACACAATTTTGAAAAACATCGAAAATTAACATTAAATTTCGTATATTTTGACACATGCATATAGACCAAGAGGCGGGCGTTAATATATGAAGCTCATTTGTGACAGGATGAAATTTTCAGGGAAGGTAGTATTTATTATGACAAAGAAAAAGCGCTAGGGTTGCCTAGTCAAATCCTGGTGCGACGGCCGGGATAAGCCACTTCCGGTACAAAATGTCAATATTTATGTATATGTATATATGTATATGTATATATGTATAAATTGAAACAGCTCAAAATTACAAAGCTATTAAAATTATCAAAATTATTAAACCGACTTTCTTACGCTGTCTGATATGTAAAAAAGTGACATTTACCTTAAAAAATCACACGCCGTTACTCACTTTTATTAAAATCAGCCGAACTAGTGAACCGATTTTGATGAAATTTCTATCGGACCGATCTGAAAGTATATCCTTTCAAATAAAAAAAATTTTCAAAATCGGTTAATAAATGACTGAGTTATGAGGTAACAAACATAAAAAAAATACAACCGAATTGAGAACCACCTCCTTTTTTTGAAGTCGGTTAAAAATTTAAATTTTTGATGTGAAACATCTTTAGGTACGGGTGTAAAGTCGTTTGAATGGAACGTCGCCAAATGTCATTTGTTATTGCATTTTGAAACTACGTGGTCAATAATTATAGTTTTTTTACTAACATTATCAGCGCGTAATGTGTCATGCATCGTTTTATTTTTTTTTATTAAAAAAACAGATAGATTATTATGTATTGTTTTTTTTTCTTATTGAAAAATTATTAATGTGATATTTTTTAGCACCTTACCTATATTAAAAATGTTAAAAATTCAATTTCCAACAAAAAATATCTCGCATTCAATGATGTAAATTATTTTCTAATTTAATTAGCATAAAGAGATACCTTTATTAAAAAAATATATATAATTTTTATTTCATGATTTTCTTGACTTTTTTTCAAAGCAACTACCTTAAACTACGTTTTGTTTAAAAATGTTTACATATTGTAAAAAAAAATAAATATTTTAATAGCACGTTAATATAAGTATGCTTAGAATAAGTAATTTAAGTAATAATAATTCATAAAATGTTATTGCCTTTGTTCGGATACATTTTTGAATAATTTAATGTATAGTAAACTATATTGAAACTCATGTTGATCACTCACGTATGTAATATAATAAAATTAAAAAACCGGTTGATTTGTGAATCAGAATTGTCAATCATTATTATGGCAATGTTTGCCTTCTTCAGGCCTAAAATTACATAATTCTAATAATGTAATTTTAGGCTTGAAGAAGGCAACAAAATAGTTGCTGAAAAGTTGCCATAATAAAGATTGACAATTCTGACTCACAAATCAACCGGTTTTTTCTTTGATTATAGTAAATTATTATTATTTTTCATTTTTTCATTATAGTTATTTTGGTTTTATATTCGCTTAGTTAACTTTATACCTGCGTCTGATTAAGTTGAATTTCAAGAAAAAATATTCATCGAGGTTCAGTAAAGTCAAATGCTTCAATTAATTTTTAACGTCAAGCAAAATTTAAAATCACAAACAAAAATCAACCTTTTTTCTCTTTTCGAAACAAACCCCAAACCACCTTTTTTAAAACTTTTATTACAGGTTACTACGACCTTCAAGTAAGTATTTTATACTAATTTATATAAGAGGTGCACGTTGAATTACGTTGAAAAATAAAAATAAGAAATTGCTACCCTAAAATATATAAATTCTTGGGAAAATTGTCAATACCAGATTCAGGCAATTCCTGCGTAATTATGCGGATATGAATTAGAAACCAAATGCGCTGAAAACATAAAGTTATACATGGCTAGACATACGTATGAATGTTTGCCAAACACAAGGCCGATAACTCATTTCAGAACGGTTACAATATATAAGTATACATATATACATAATGTTATTTGACAGCTTTAAAAATGTCAAAAAAACAAATATAATTTATAAGTTTTCATTGTGTTACCCAAAATTTCCTTAGGCAACCCTATGTATTTCAATACAGCTCTTCGAGATCTACAATATGGCGTCAATTGTATGCTGTCATATAATGATGAAAGATAATTATGAGCTAATGAAATATGTGTATTTTGCACCGGAAGTGAGCTCCTCCCGGCCGTCGCACCAGGATTTGACGAGGCAACCCCAGCGCTTATTCTTTGTCATACTAAATACTACCTTCCCTGAAAATTTCATCCTGTCACAAATGAGCTATATAAATTAACGCCTGGCTCTCGACCTAATAGTTTTTGGTGTCACTGACGATTAAATAGATTTCGATTAATTATACTATAAATAACATTCTTAAAATAAACTTTTTTAAAATTCGCGTGATGTTTTAAAAAAGGCACGTGAAATGGTGCCTCCTTTTTCATTAATGTAGTCCTCCAGACGGAAAATACCCACCCTATTTTTTAACAAAAGAGATAACGTATTACAACGAAGAAAATTTAATTTTTCAAATGATGTTTAAATTTTCTCTGCAAAATGCGTCCCACTGTGTTTCAGTAACACAAGCGTGCAGGGTAATCCGTCAAATTATTGTTACATGATATATCATTATGTATGTATGTACTATGTAGTATGTATACCGTATATTATGCAAATCATAGCCAGTTCGTCGATGGCCTTCTGTTGCCTGTAATGATTAACGAGTGATGAATATATTTTTGAAGGCATTCATTTAATTAAAGTATCGCCAGAGCCTGCAGCTTTATTAATACTCAATAATTTTGATTTTTGAAACTTCTTATTTTAACTACAAATAATATTCTTGAGTTAGCATTACTGTTAAGAACACCCATAGAATGACGTAACGTTAGAATGCAATACAATTAAAATTCATTTCAAACCTACGTCACCGTCGGAACTCTAATCCGATTCTTCCACTATCGCGGCGGCTGAATTATCAATCACTTTACAATTATTTACATTATAAAACAAATTGTAGGTATAGATACCTAATATTCCACATCATGCAAGAGTTGATTTTTAACATACTTCAAAAAAGTAGGAGGTTCTATATTTGGGACCTATGTTTTTTTATGTATGTTATACTAGCCGTTACCCGTGGATTCGCCCACGTATTTTACGATTTATAATTTATTATTCCCCCCGCGAGAAATTCTTCTCCTGCGAAACGAAGCCGGGCTGGCAATGTATATTCGCTCGAATTTTATAATACCTAACTCACTCGCTTCGCTCGGATTTTATTAATATCATACTCACTCGCATCGCTCGTTCGCTTGAATATTATTAATATATTATTCACTCGCCTCGCTCGTTCGCTCGAATTTTATAAATGCATTCATCACTCGCTTCGCTCGTTCGCTCGAATATTAATAATACATTACTCACTCGCTTCGCTCGTTCGCTTGAATATTATTAATATATTACTCACTCGCTTCGCTCGAACTTTATTTATACATTATTGCTCACCTACGATACCTATATAAGGAACTCCACTGCAAAATTTGTTATCTCCCAGCGAGAATCTTCCCCCCTAATTTGTTATCCCACCGCGAGAATCTCCCCTCCTAATTTGTTATCCCCCCGCGAGAATATCCCTCCTAATTTATTATCCCCCGCGAGAATCTCTCCCCCTAATTTGTTATCCCCCCGCGAGAATCTCCACCACTAATTTGTTATCCCCCCGCGAGAAGTTTCCACCATAATTTGTTATCCGACCGCGAGAATCTCCCCCCCCTAATTTGTTATCCCACCGCAAGAATCTCCCCCCCCCTAATTTGTTAACCCCCCGCGAGAATCTTCCCCCCTAATTTGTTATCCCCCCGCGAGAATCTTCCCCCTAATTTGTTATCCCCCTGCGAGAATCTTCCCCCCTAATTTGTTATCCCCCCGCGAGAATCTTCCCTCCTAATTTGTTATCCCTCCGCGAGAATCTTCCCCCATAATTTGTTATCCCCCGCGAGAATAATCCCCCCTAATTTGTTATTCCCCCGCGAGAATCTTCCCCCCTAATTTGTTATCCCCGCGCGAGAATATTCCCCCTTATTTGTTACCCCCCCCGCGAGAATCTCCCCCCTGCGTAGCTTTCTATTAGTGAAAGAATTTTTAGAATCGGTTTAGTAGTAACAGAGATAAAACAAAAACAAATCTATCCCACGGGAACCGTACATTTGTCCGGGATAAAAATTAGTCTATAATATTCTCTGACCCCTAAACTACCACTATGCATAAAATCATGTTGATCCCTTGCTCAGTGAAAAACAAAAACACAACTATCCCACGGGAACCGTACATTTTTCCGGGATAAAAAGTAGCCTATGTGCTATTCCAGACTATAATCTATCTCTGTGCTAAATTTCATCCAGATCCGTTCAGCCGTTCCGACGTGATTGAGTAACAAACATCCATACTTACATCCATCCATACATCCATCCATCCAAACTTTCACATTTATAATATTAATAATATTAATTAATATATTAATTAATTAATTAATTAATAATATAGTTAGATTCACCGATTTCTCCTGTATTTGTGAACCGATTTTGATGATTATTGTTTTATTTAATATGGCATACCTTCGAGGTGGTTCCATTTAAATTTTACTTAAATTGGTGAGTAGTTCGACTGATTTTAGTAAAGTGAGTAAAGGCTGTAGTACCATTAACGTAAATGTCAGCTTTAACACAGCGTATAGTTATCACGAGAGAAGTCGGTTAATAACGTGCAAACTACGTTTGTAAAGCCACTAAAAGTAAAAAATAAAAAACTTTTTAACAAAAAAAAAACCTTAAAAAAAGTCACTAAAAAGAAGAAATTAATAAAATTTTGAGGTCGGTGCCAATTTAATAAAATATGAAGTCGGTTAAAAGGTGCCAATTTAATTACTTTGTAACCGACTTCATATTTTATTAAATTGGCGCCGATCTCAAAATTTTATTATTTTCCATTTTTAGTGACTTTTTTGAAGGAGGTTTTTTTTTGTTAAAAAGTTTTTTAAAAACATATGACTGCAGATCTACGAAGAAACATATCATTTTTCAAGCTAAATTTGGATCAAAGTACTTATAACGTTTTCAGCTTGTTACACTTTGTTACACTAGGTCGCACTAGTGTAAACTCTCGTTAAGAACAATGTTTGACTGGTCAGTGTAAAGCGCAATTCTACAGTGTATCGTGTTCAGCTGGGCGGCGGTGGGATGCTAGTGTGACCTCCAGTGTTACACTTTTACCACCTTCGCAGGGAGGTCGTGTAAAGAAAATGCAACATGACAGCGGTAATGACAGAGTAATAGTCTACACGAAGAAAGTGTACACTTGTCTGCACTGACATGGTGCTAGCGTTACACTCGTGCAAAAATACGCGCCGCTAGTGTCAACAAGTGCATACCAGCTGAAAATGCTGTTACGCCGTCTGTCTGCCCTACAATTAAAAGACTGTATCTTTTGAACCATACCAGATGTAGCCGGTTGAAATTTTTACAGAATATGTGTTATTATGGCGGTAATCCTAACAAATAATTAAAAAAAAGCGGTCAAGTGCGTGTGGAACTCGCGCTACGAGGGTTCCGTATCGTTACAACAATTAAATTAGGTAGACACATTCTGTGAAATTTTCAACCGGCTACATGTTCCGGTTACAAAGATACAACCTATAAAGATTTTTCAGTTTTTTGGGGATCCTCCTTTAATTTTTAATTGTTTGTGATTTTAGGATTTTTCCCTTTACTTGTGCTGCGAGACCTTGCTTCTTGCCAAATTTCATGATTTTAGGTCAACTGGAAGTACCCAATAGGTTTTTGATGAGTGATTTTGCGAATATCAAAATAGGTATAGGACCCCCTTTAATTTTTACTTTTTGTGATTTTCGGATTTTTCCCTTTACATGTGCTTCGAGACCTTGCTTCTTGCCCAATTTCATGATTCTAGGTCAACTGGAAGTACCCTATAGGTTTTTGATGAGTGATTTTGCGAATACCAAATACGTATAGGACCCCCTTTAATTTTTACTTTTTGTGATTTTCGGATTTTTTCCTTTACATGTGCTGCGGGACCTTGCTTTTTGCCAAATTTCATGATTCTAGGTCAACGGGAAGTACCCTATAGGTTTTTGATGGGATGGCAAAATGGCCGTATCTTTTGATTGAGTTGACCTAGAAGCTTAAATTCTTTACAACTTTAAGGGACCGTAGACCTTAGCATTTTGTATACATTTCATCTTGATATCTCTCTTCGTTCCTGAGAAAATGGGTCTTGACTGACGGACACCCAGCCAGTCGGCCGGACAAACGACAAACGAGGGAATAAAGTATTATTATTATTATTATTATTATTATTATTATTATTATAATGGTTCCCTTTTTTCTTATTGAGAAACGGAACCCTAAAAAACAGTAAAAATTTAGGGGGTTCCTATACAAAAAACGTATTTTTCAACGTTCTTTTTTTTTGCTCTATCGTAAAAACAGTAATACATAAAAGCGTCAAACTTGGTGTGATTATAGTGAAAACTCTAAACTAAAACCACAAATAATAAAAACCGACCAGACGACCAAGTGTGAGTCGGACTAAACAGTTTATTATGTTTAACAGTTTTGACATTTACATTAACGGTGGCACATACAGAAACACTCGCATTTTAAAATTGACATAGGTACCTTTTTTATTTGTCAACCGATTTTAATGAAACAAACACTAAATGTTATCTCAAACAATACCCCTACCTAAACTCTTTATTTTTATTATTGTACGGAATCCTCGCACTTGACCGGTTTTTATTATTATTATTTAATATTATATTATAGGTAGATATATTTATTTAATATTATTGTATTAATATCTATTTGTATAAATGACTGTTCATATGTCTCTCTGAGACCAACTGGAATATAAATAAATTGAACTGAAAATAAATCGATTAGTTATTTTTGGAGCAGGATCGAGTAATGACCTCAGTTGTCGAGCGTCTATAACCTACAATCTAATCTTACAGAAAAATTGTCGATTATTCCCAAATTTAAACTAAAAAGAAAAACAAACCTTCCCCATACCATGTGCTAACCGTAAATACACACAAACGCAAGTCCACAAAGACAAATAATGTCCACTTTTGAACTTTGATCCTGCCCTAGCACTGCTGATACCGCCAGGCCGGGAAGAAATATCCAGTCACAGTGTGTGTACCATAATAATATGTCTGGGCCGTGAGGTAAAATCGCTTATGACAAATTAAAAACGATTTAAACATCCATAGATCCAATATTCTCAATTTTTCGCTAGAATGAAATTGAGACAGCACTATCAGTCCTACAACACGGCCTATCGCTCGGTCGTAGCGTATAATAACTTAAGCTACGACAAAAGGTGGATAAGCAGTGAGCGAACATCTGATGGAGTTTTATCATTTTATGTTTATAGTTCATCTAGAAATAGTGTAGAGTAATAAATAATTTTGGATTGAGGTTTTTGACTGATTCCAGAATCCAGTGGTATATCAATATCATAGATATCTAAACTTCATTTAAATCATTTCCAAATTCAGGTAAAGACTTAATTAACCAATAAACTGTAAGATTCTGAACGACATCTATTTATTAAATGCTTTTATTAGTGTATTTGCCATATGGCACATACACTATTGGTGTCGGTCGGATGGCGGGACCTAGGGGTCGGACCAAAATTTCTCGACGTTTCATAGCCTACTGAACAATTTGGCACCATTTTTAGAAAAGTTTATATATATATATATGTTATAACAGGTTAAACACTAACGTTAAAAAGTACTACATTACATGCGGGTACCGCTAGTAGTATAGCAAACTCGTTTGTTATAATAACACGCGTTCTCGATATGAATTTGTCAAAATTATATTTTCTTAGTTACGCTAAAAAATTGAAGTTTGTTTTGATAACAACAAAAAAATTGATTTAGAATTAATCAACATTTAATATTGAGAACACTTATTTCATTGAGATTTTGTTCAACTGAATTTAATGTGTTTTATTATTTTATTAAAGTAAGAACATAAATTTGTTCTTACAATTGGTGACCCCTAGTGAAAGGAACACAATTTTTATATTTAAGATAAGTAATTTTTTTATAATTTATCAACATGACAAATAATATTAAACTACCAGAATTTAGTTTAATAGATCCAGAGTTGTATTTTATACAAGTTGAGAGACTTTTCTCTCTTAATAATATTAAGAATTCTTTAAAACAGTATGACCTATTGGTTTCTTCTTTACCAATATCTATTGCCACACTCGTCAGTAATTTAATTTTTAATATCCCAGAAAACGATCATTACGAAATTTTAAAAAAAGAAATTTTACTTAAATTTAATATTGACCAAAATAATAATTTAAAAAAACTTTTTTCAATTGACGATTCTAATAATATTGAGAAACCATCTTCTATTCTTAACAATATTCAACGTTATTCTAGAAATTTAAATTTACCAGAAGAAGCTCTTAAACAAATTTTTATCAATAAACTTCCTAATAATATACAAATTTCCCTTATTCCAAATTTAAATCAAAATTTAAATTCCCTTGCTAATATTGCCGACAAAATTTTTTTAATAAATCAAAATGAATCATGCAATTCACTTAAATCTTCTTCTGAATCTAGCTTTCTTAAACAGCTTACCGATTCTATCGATAAAATTAATAATCGTATCAGTTCTATTGAATCATCTTCTTCTAATTATAATTATAATAAACGTTTTTCGAATAAAAATTCTCACCAAGTTTCTTACAATAATGAACCTTTTATATGTTTTTATCACAAAAATTTTGGCCGTCGTGCAAACAAATGTGTCCCTCAATGTAGTTTTTACGAGAAATCGGAAAATCTAAATTTGTTCAGAATTGGATTGGTTTCTGAACATTCAAACACGCAAATCCAATCCCCTCAACTATTATTTTCTCTTGACAAAATTAATAATATAAAATTTTTAATAGATACAGGCTCAACTAACAGTTTTATACCAAGTTCAATTTCTAATAATTTTAAACAAGATATGAATTTTATTACTAAATTTTTTACTGCTGCAAACGGTTCTTATATCAAATCCACTAGTAAAGTAAACTTAAAATTAGATTTTAACCTAGGTAGACTATTCTACTGGAATTTTTTTGTAGCCCCAGTTCAATTTCCAATCCTTGGACTAGATTTTTTAACACATTTTAATATTTCCATCGACTTATCTTCTAGGCAACTTTCACTTGCAAATAGCTATGTGTCAAATATTTCCCTTACTAACCCCTATTTAAAATTACTTGACAAATACCCTGATTTAACTAATTTTGACCTTAAGAAAAAAATTAATCATAATTTTTTTCACAGGATTTTTACTGACGGTAAACCAATTTTTTCTGCACCTAGAAGACTTAATCCTGAACAGTACGATATTGCCAAATCTGAATTTGATAGACTACTTGAGTCAGGAATTGTTAGACGTTCTAATAGCCCCTGGTCAAGCCCTCTTCACATGGTTAAAAAAGAAGACGGATCTTATCGTGCCTGTGGAGATTATCGTAGACTTAATGCTATTACTATTCCTGACAGATATCCCATTCCTTTTTTACAAGATTTTACATACAAGATTTCAAACAAAAAAATATTTTCTAAAATAGATTTAAAACAAGCGTATTTCCAAATCCCAATACATCCCGATGATATTCCCAAAACTACTATTATTACTCCATTTGGTTCTTTTGAATATTTACAGATGAATTTTGGTCTGAGAAATGCTGGTCAAACTTTTTCAAGATTTATGTCTACAGTTATTTCTGGTTTTAATTTTGTATTTGTATATTTAGATGACATTTTAGTTTTTAGCGATGATGAAGAACAACATCTTAATCATATAAATTTACTTTTCAAAAGATTAAATGATTTTGGCTTAACAATTAATTCAAAAAAATGTATTTTTGCAGTGAAAGAACTCACTTTCTTAGGACACCTTGTCACAACTAACGGAATTAGTCCACTACCAGAAAAAGTCAAAGTTATTCAAGATTATCCTATTCCTGATTCTCAACGAAAGTTACGTAACTTTTTAGGGTTAATTAATTTTTATAATAGATTTATTTATAATTGTGGATCAATTTTAGCTCCTTTAAATAAATTTATAATTCCTGATAAAGCTACAGATAAACCTGTATCTCTTGATGTTCCAGCTTTGGAATCATTTAAGTACGCGAAGAACGCATTAGCACAATGTGCCCTTCTTTCGCATCCTGTTCGAGGAGCACCATTGTCTATCAGCACCGATGCTTCAGATATTGGAATTGGTGCAGTTCTTCAGCAGAAAATTAATAATGAATTCAAGCCACTTGCTTTTTTCTCCAGGAAGTTAACAAAAACCGAAACAAAGTACAGTGTATTTTCACGAGAACTTCTTGCAATTTATTGCTCAATTAAGAAGTTCAGACATTATATTGAAGGTCGTCATTTTACGATTTTTACTGATCATCGTCCAATTACTTTGGCGTTGAAATCTAAATCGGATAATTATCTACCAAGAGAACTCCGACAACTTTTATTTATTCAACAATTTACGTCAGATGTTTGTCACATTAAAGGCAAAGAAAACATCCCTGCTGATGTTCTTTCAAGAATAAATATTATTAATTTTAAAACAAATAAAAAATGTATTAATCAAGTTTATTGCCCTGATGGCATTTCAATAGATTTCAATGACATTTCTATTGCACAAAATAACAATCAAGAACTTTTAAAATTAATTTCAAAACCGAGATTTAATTTTAAACAATTTAAATTAAAAAACGGAAAAATGATTTGGTGTGAGTTTTCAACAAAGAAACCTCGTCCTTATATACCAGATGATTTTCGACGAAATATTTTTGATTCTGTTCATAATCTTGGTCATTCTGGTATACGTTCAACGCAAAATCAATTGGTCAGCAGATTTTTTTGGCCAGGTATGAATAAACAAGTAAGAGAATGGACACGGCATTGTTTAAATTGCCAGCAAAATAAGATAACGACTCATGTGAAACTACCAATTTTTCCTATTAAGGAACCTGATAACAGATTTGATCATATACATTTAGATATTGTATCTTTACCCTTTTGTTATGGATTCAAGTATCTACTGACCATCGTTGACCGTTTTTCACGTTGGCCGGAAGCTTTACCATTAACAGACATTTCAAGTGAAAATATAATCAATGTTTTCATTTCTGACTGGATTTCCCGTTTTGGTTGTCCAGGAAAAATTACTACTGATAGAGGACTGCAATTTCAGTCAACCATGTGGAAACATTTTCTTAAAGAAATAGGTACTGAACATATAATGACGACGAGCTACCATCCCCAATCTAATGGTCTCGTCGAAAGATTCCATAGACGTTTAAAAGAATCTTTGAAATGTTCTTCTCAGCAAAACTGGACTGATGTTTTACCTTGGACTTTACTCTCTATTCGTTCTTCAATAAAGAAAGAAGTGAATGCCAGTCCTGCTGAGATGTTATATGGATCTTCCCTTAGACTTCCTGCAGAATTTTTTGAACAAAAATTAGTAAATCCTACTGATAGTGATTTTATTAATCGTTTAAAAACAAATTTGCAGAAGTACTATTTTGATAAGGAGATTACAAAGTTTTCAAATCCATTAATTAATGCAGATTTTGTGTTTGTGCGAAACATTAACGCTTTCTCTAGTTTAAAACCATCATACAGTGGACCTTTTCGTGTAATTTCAAAAAGTGATAAATACTTTATTTTAGACATTAATGGTCGTCAAGATAGTGTTTCTTGTGATCGTTTAAAAACTGCAAACATTGAAAATTGATTTTTTTTAGTATATTATTTAATGATTTGTACATTATTTTGCTTATATTTAATATATTATCTGATAGCTCATTTTATTTCCTGCGCGTGGTGTTTTGCAGTTGGTTTGGAAGTTCGAATCTTCCATTTCAATTTTTTTTCCACGCGTAGGGGGGGTGCTATTATAGCAAACTCGTTTGTTATAATAACACGCGTTCTCGATATGAATTTGTCAAAATTATATTTTCTTAGTTACGCTAAAAAATTGAAGTTTGTTTTGATAACAACAAAAAAATTGATTTAGAATTAATCAACATTTAATATTGAGAACACTTATTTCATTGAGATTTTGTTCAACTGAATTTAATGTGTTTTATTATTTTATTAAAGTAAGAACATAAATTTGCTCTTACAGTAGCAAATATTTTTGAATAAAAGATTTTTATAAAACGATACAAAAAAAAGACACCCCATGTGTCGGAGAGAGAAGTTTTAAGTTTCAAATGCCGTGCGTTAGAATGAGACAGGCAAATACTGTCAACGTGACGTAAGACTGGGTGTCAAGCGTCCGCCGGCCTAGTGCGATAGATTATGTAGAATTGAATGCGTACGAGTGAGATAAGACAACCGCTGCACCTTGAGCTTACGACTGACGAGTGAATCAAGCAAGGCTGTGATGTTACGAGACAGAACGGGATATGCCGGCCTGCTGAATACAGCTGCTGGACGAACGATTGTTGATATCAAGAAACTATGCATTTTGACGTTAATTTGGCGAACTCTGAATAATAACGATGAATTAATATTCCTGGAGTGTAGTAAATTTTTCTGGATGTGCGTTAGGGATTGACAGTTGTCGTATAACAAACAGTTTTGACTGTATAGTGAATTTTTATACCCTACCCAATCTAACCAAAATTCCCTATTATAAACCAATGCTTTCCTGGACTCTTGGTTTGTTGCTGTGGATTTGTTAGGCACTTCGCTAGCTGATTAGTGTAGGAAGGATTGTTTCATGGAATAATTACTGATTATTACGTAATGTATCGTTTCGCCAAGTGACTGTTGATTTCAATAGAGTTGCGTTTATAATAAGCTTATGTAACGTACCCGTCTCGAATTCCGGTTTTGTCCAAGCTTTATTTTAACGTATCGAAATATAATGTATCGATTTATCGTTTAACGTTCTGAAATTTAGCGTACCGATTTAGCGTTTACCGTCTCGAAATTTAACGTATCGATTTAGTATTCTACGTCCCGAAAATTAATGTACCGACTTATCGTTTAACGTAGGTACTGATATTTAACGTAAAGATTTATCGTTTAACTTACCGAAAATATAACGTATCGATTGAGTGGCGTCAACTAAAATAATTAAAGATTGCCTATTTAGGGTTTCGATTTGTGAAACTGTTGAAACGAGATCTCCCGTTCTCAAACTTTTTATCTGTTATGTTTAATCTGAATTAATTGCGATGTCGCATTACGTCTTGTTGCGATTATCGACTATATAGAAATGTCGTCCCGATTTTAGTGTTTTTTGTTTTTTTTTGTAATTCCGTTCCCTGGAGCGAACGTATTGATTTTTCGTATTGCCGCCTGTGTTTTCGTTTTAGCGTTCCGTGATCGATCTACGTTGTATGTTTTTAGTTGTGTATGTTTTATGGGTAATTTTGGACTGCTGGTTCTGGCTGGGTTTACTCCCAGGATATTGTTTCTGGATTTTGATCCGGAAGAAATCTTCCTTTATTACTAATCCCAGTAGTCAACGGCTTTTAGGCCTTTTGGATATTTTATGGCTTATTTCCACAGGTTCGGACGACCTGTGAGTACGTGTGTGTCCAGTTGTCCTGGCGCCCTTTTCAGCTTTTTAGTCGTTTTAATTCTGGATACTGACAATTGTCTCCAAGTGATTTTAGTATCCAAAGGTTTAGTGTATTTCTCTGTATTGTCTTTAAGTTACCGGTTTGAATTGTGGGTTTAACTAAATTAACGGCTCATGCTTTTTAGAGTACGTTTATCTTTCAGTTACCTACCCTAATTCTTTTTTGTTTGTGTTTGTTTACGTGTCGAGTGGTAGGTGGTCGGATTTTAAGAAAAATTATTAAAAAGTTTCCGTTACGGATACAAAAATATTTTGGTATTGAGTGGTCGGTGGTCGGTGGTCGGATTTTTAAGCCCAATCTGGGGCATTTTTATAATAACATCAATTCAATACTGGTGAACCGTGGACCCACGTCCCAGCGCCGCGTGAGCTAGCCGCGCGCTGAATTTATTCAGGTTATTATAACCGTTCACCAATAGAGTTAATACTCTAACAAAATAGCAAGTTATAATGTATATGTATATATATATTTATTAGCACGATAACTCTCGAAAGACTCTATCGATTTTAACGAAATTTGGTACACACGTTGGAATCCATCACCGCACAGAACCTATTTAAAATGGGCCCGATCGGACCATTTTAAGGGTGGGTTTTAGGGGTTGAAAAATGTTTTTGGACCCAAAAATACCGAAAAAATGCTCAGAATTGTTTCAAAATTAAACCCTTTAGTAACGATTAAAATGTGCTGCTAAAATTTTAATAAAATCGGGCCGGCAGGACCGGACTTACAAATTTTATGAAAACACTGGTTTGAGGATAGTGATTTACTTACTGAAGGGTGTATTTAATTTGGTACAGAGGTTGAATTGATAATAATATTGAAATTAAGAAAAAAAATATTATTTTAAGGGATGTATTAAAGGGTTAAATTCTTTATTTTGTCCAAAAACAAACTTAATTTCACATAATAAAGCCACAAGGTCTGTATTAGCAAATACACTACATTGTCGGCAGGGTTTGGCACTGCGACCCGAGGTTTTTAGTTTTTACAATTTATTTATAACAATATATCAAATATAATCAGAGCAGTCTTTAGGCTCATTGGTGGGTGCGTTTTAAAGATCACCAACAGCTAAGGTTATTTGGGCCTAGCACCAATTCATATTTTCAATTCATTATTTTTTAATAATAAATTGAAAATCCAATAGGTTCATTGGTTATTAAGTCTTTGCCTGAATTTGACAATGATCTATAAGTGGAGGATAGTACTACCTACTCTTGGTACCACTAGAATTTGTCAAAAAATTCAAAACAAAATTAATTATTAAATAATTAAAATCAAACGATTTTTTTATCCCCTTATATCCACACCATCTTCACATAACAATTAAGTATAGTGAATAAAATATCAGACAGCAAAGCTGCGGCTGCCCTGATTGGTTGGCTATATCTAAGAAAAAATCAAATGTCACTATCGGGACTTGAATCCGATTGCAGTAACATTTGATTTTTTAAACGGTTTTTTCTTAGATATAGCCAACCAATCAGGGCAGCCGCAGCTTTGCATGTCTGATATTTTATTCACTATATATAAGTACTTAATTGTTACGTGAATATGGTGTGGATATAAGGAATGAAAATCGTTTGATTTTAATTATTTATTTAGAGCCGTCTACAGTAACTCAATTCTTGTGTTTAAAATTATTTATTACTCTAAACTATTTCAGGAGGGACTATATATAATCGTGGTATATAAACCTTCTAGCTGGAGCGAAAATGTATATATCTCATAACGCTATCATAGCATGGGGTTATCATTCTCGGGAAATGTCGGGTAAATACGGCTAATATTTAATAGAAAAAATGGATATTACTAATTAAAAAACGTATTAATTATATCAGATAATTAACAGTACCTAATACATATCTATAGTTGATACAAATGCATTATGCAACTAGGTGCACAATTTATTGCAATTTTTATTTTCAATGCAGTATACAGCACATAAAACGCCTTCTGGTACTTGAGTACTTTGCACTTGTCACAATTAATGCAAATGCAACAGCTTCAAAATGGATTCAATTCATTTCATGCTATGGAAATGGTAAAAGGATTATAAAGCATGCGCTTTCAAAATGTTTGCAGCAAATATAGGCAATTATTCGATATTTTGCCTATTCGACAATGTTTTGACGTGAATAACGTCTGTCACATACTGAGGTGGTATTTTTGAAATATTCTATGTAACGGAAATAGTCAGAAGTGGTTGACATGTGAAACAAACCAGCAATTTACTATGTTAAGGTTTCAGAGACAGTAAACCATGGTGGCTTTGTGGTAAACGTACAAGTCTACCTACAGGTACAAACGTCAAGCCCAGGTTCGAATCCCGAAGGCTTCTAATATTTTTATTTATTTAAAAAAAAATATATGTAAGTATTGGATAACAATAATTTAAAATATAAAAAATAAACGACCAAGTGCGTGTCGAGCTACGCAAAGAGTATATTCGGTGATTCCGTACTACGTAAGTTATTCTAAACCTACAATTTTGATAAAATAAATAAAATAAAAACACATTCATAATCTACTCAAAAGAATAGATATAAAAAAAATGTTTGCCCCCGATTGCATGCATGGGTGCTTTCTTTTTTTTTCTGTTTTTAGTATTTGCTGATTAACTAGTTACTAGAGGATGTAAGTGATACTCGATGTGAATTACAGCTTTATAGGTAATGGCGTTGTTAAGATAGACCTGGTAACAAAATACCTAGATCAAAAAATTGCAACTTCGACGGTTTCTAAAACCTAGAATTTTGATAAAATAAATAAAAATAAAAACACATTCATAATCCACTCAAAAGGCCCTTTTCAAAGATACCCCACAAGAATAGGTACAAAAAAAAATGTTTTTTGACCCCCGTTTGCATTATAGGCGCCTCCCTTAAATACACTTTTTAATCTTTTGTTATTCTCTCAGTCTTTGGGTCGCGGTAATACATATTATTATGTGTGAATTTCAAGTCCCTATCTCATTTCGTTTAGAAGTTACAGGCCTGTGACAGACAGATAGACATCGTTGGCACAACAATAGGCTTCCTTTCTGAGAGGGCAGTATAGTCTAGTGGTTAGAGTATGCTTGGCGCCGCAACCTCTAGACTGGACTGCCGTGGGTTCGAGTCCCACCTGTGCTCATGGATGTTTTGTGATGTTATTTAGTTTTAAGTTAGTTGTTATTTAGTGTAGTTGAAAGACGCTAATGACCTTAGATGTCGACGTGTCTATAATCTACAATAAATAAATAAAAGGTTCCTTCCTGGTACTGAACCCTAAAAATTACAATTATTTTATTTATTATATTTTACGAATTTTTGATTTTATATGATAAATAAATATGGATATATTTCTTTCCATGACAACTAATACAATTATTTGTGTTTAAAGGTAGTATTGACGTCATCTGTCTGTACCCGCGATACAGACATATCCGTTTTTTTGCTGTTCGGTCGAATACCGAATATTTTCCACTGTTCGACCGAATTTTAAAGGCCATTCTAAAAATCGGTCTTTAGTCATTTGGTTAAATTATTATAAGTATTAATAAGTAACATAAAGATGAAAAATTTGTATATTAATTAGCGTTAAATATTTAACGCAAATGTTTAACGGTCCAAATTCGCATAAGAAGTTATATAGGTACACTTCAAAAACTATCCCGCACCTTGTAAATGGTAAATGACTAGTGCACGTCGACCGGTTATCTTTGATTCCCAGTTTACAAAAAATCTACTGTCCGTTTGATTCATTACCTCGAACAATCAATTCTCCAAGTGTAACCTGCACTGGCTCCGATAGCCCAGATTTAGAGCCAGCAGGTTCAGGGCATTTATATATCTCGATTCACCACACAGAGACACGTATAAATTAGAAGAATAGCTGACAAAAGCTTAAATTATTCATTCAAATGAACGACTCGTCGACATTTCGTTTGACCTTTTGAAACTAGATAATTATATAAGTAGTGTTCAAAAAACCTAAATAGTCTTATATATAACTATAGTCTATATCAAAAAATTCAATTTAAAAACATAATTGCTGTCAAAATTGTTTTTCGTCTCAAAACTGTTTATTTCAATGTAATGTAAAATGTCAATGAAAAACTACAATGTTTTTTGTCGGTTACTTATTAATTTTTAATGCCTTATACACTTTACAGATTGTTCAAAAATGTTATTGATACAACACAGATGCTGGGTTACAGAAAGTACTGTCAAAAAATCTGATTTGGCAATGACTTTAGATTGTGATCATATAATTAGTTTTTATATATGCGGGAACAGTTCAAAGCCTCAATTACACAGGGTAAGTTTACTAGCTACTAGCCAGCGATCAAACTAGAGCGCGGGTCAGCTAGTAAAGTGGCCGGTCTTTCATCTCTACTCGCACTAGTCGCGCTAGTAGTAAGTTTACTGGATAACTATATTACACAACGCTAATTCACTAGCGGCTAGTAAACTTGCCGTCTAGTAGCTGGTAAATTCGCCCGAGGCAACGTCGTTGTCAAACTCTCTGTCATGCAGAACATTAAATTGTAGGTAGTACCTACTCACAGAAAAATAAATAATCTACATAGAAAAGCGTCGCTTTTCAAGTTAAATTTTGATCAAAATGCGTAGAAAAATGTAGTTTCGAAGTGGAAATTGTATAAAAAACTATGATAAATACACGTATATCTACAAAGTTTTAAAAAAATATCGTTTCAATCGATCAATAATTTTTTTAGCAAGATCGATTCGAAATTTTATAATTCTTATAGAGAAATATGTGTGGTCACAATCTAAGATCATTTTCAAATCAGATTTCCTGACAATGCTTTCTGCAACCCAGCAGGAGTGTATTTTTCGTCCATTTTGGTTACGTAGTGTGCGGATAGATTTGGAATTTAAAATTTATAAAAACAAATTTTAGAAAACTCACCTGAGAATTCCACTTTTCCTCGAAACGTAATATTTATTTTAAATTGTCACAATAAAAATAAACAGGTACTTTTTTAAAACTGTGAACTATTATTTCACTTAATAAAACTGTTGTTTGGAACCTTTTAAGTAATAAAATGTTCTTTTTGTAGCTCTGTAGTTATATAAAGAATTAGAAATGGCACTTGACTTTTATTATTTTTTACGTCATAAGGTCCACGGTATTACATTTTTATAAAAAAGCACATCATTTATAAACTCTTTTAAAAACTCTATTAACTCAACCGTCGCGTCGTCCCGAGAATTGAAATTACACTATTTTAAAATTCCAATTGGTTATATAATTGATAAATGACATTTACTTACTCTTCACTACTTCTTTTTTAACTAAATACACGTAATGCTGAACGATTTTTTTATATTTTAATATTCTGTTTAATTTAATCGAATTTATTCGAATTGAGTTCTCAATTAAACTGTATATTTACACTTCTACCATATATAATACCAAGTCATGCTTGTTCAGGGACCCACTAAATTTTATTTGTAACGACACATTAATTTAAATTGGTTTCCAATTTCACGCACGACTGCCTACATCTACTCAAATATTCTTATTATACAGCTATCAAACTTATTTATTCAAATCTAAGTACTCGTATAAATAGGAATTACAATTTTATCTACAAAATTACGCCACTTTGTTCTACAAAATATACTAATCACACTAACACAAACACAGAAGCACAATTACTAATTAGAAATACGTAAATTTCATCATGAAATGCATCACTATTTTCTAATCATTCAATAAATACCAATATTATGTAATTAATGTCATTTATTTTTGCAGAGATTAAAAACGTACAAAACTGTTTCACGTTATATTTATTCCACCTTTTTGTTTATAATATTTTGTCATCAAAAACAAAATGTTTTACGTTAATAAATCGTATTTTATCAGACTAAATCATTATCATCTACTTGCATCATTTGGTACCAGTTTATTCTGTAGTTAGTACCTATGTAACTAGTTACATGTTTTTTACAGAGATTAAAAACTTATTTTCACGCTTTTTACAATTTATAATTTTATCTTCATAAAATAGAGTAACACATTTTACGCTACGTATTTCATGAAACTAAATTACCTACTTGAATAATTAGGATATTCTGCAGTTAGTATGCAAATAATATCATTTATTTTTACAGAGATTAGAAACTTAGACTTACGCTAGATTATTCCGTACACATTTTTACAATTTATCTTCAAAAACAGTGCAGCCACATTTTACGCCGCTTATTTTATTATACTAACTCACTATCATCTAACATTACAGTATAATATGTAAGTAGTTATGTAATTAATGTCATTTATTCAGAGATTAAAAACTTATTTACGTCAGATTTATTTCACAGGCTCGACGTAACACTTTTTATAGTTGCTTATCTAAAAACACATTTAAAGAATATAATCAAATAGTTTCAATAGTTTCCCTGTTTGGCACAATAAATCGTAGGTCCATCTAATAAACTGTGAAGATAGCGTATACCCAGAACTACCGGTCTTAGAATTTATACGGTAGGTGGTACACAGTAGTGACTTTGTACATACACACACACAAACACATGTATGTATGCGTGAATATGCCGTAATATTGTCTACGCAACTATATACACACTCGCGTAGCCTTCCAGAACACAACGTGCATCAATTCCACCGGGCTACGCAAGGCTACGACGCGCCTTTACGTCCAAGTTGACCGTCGTGACGCTCGTCTGGAACTGAACACGATACGTCGTAGCCGAACGTATCGCAGCGCCGCCACAACGGCTGACGGACCGTTGACGAACTATAAGAACAGGCCATGCGCGACTACCGTATGTAGAGATATTAACGGCACCAGCCCCTGCGTTCTCACTCACACATACCCGACACACATACAATGATATTAACACATATGCATTTACATGTATGTATAAAATATATCGGCGGTTCTCAACGTCTTATCGAGTACAACCGCATTTTTACGAAGTACAGTAGAGACTATAATGTAATATGACCATTTTTCATTTCCTCTATAACGGGACACCTCCCAATTTTCTGCTATAAGTAGGTATATTAAAAAAGGCGTAAGAATTAAGAAGTTTCACTTCAAAATATTCGGTTGTGATTTTAGATAATGATAAAATTCTTGGCAACTGCGAAATGCGAATGCATCTATAGCCTACACTCTATTCATTAACCGACTTCAAAAAAAGGAGGGAGGTTCTCAAGTCGACGAGTATATTTTTTTTTTATGTATGACCACGCATAACTTTTTACGCAGAGTAGTACGATTTTGATGATTCTGGTTTTATTGGATAGGGTATACCTCGAAGTTGGTCCCATATAAATTTTACTTAAATCGGTTCAGTAGTTCGGCTGATTTTAATCAAAGTGAGTAACGGCGTGTGATACCTTTAAGGTAAATGTCACTTTGTTTGCAAGACGAAGTATTACATAATATGCGTCCTTTGTGTGCGTTTGTGTGTGTCCCTTTGTTTCTTAAGTTGTGATTGGTTGGTTAGAACATTCAAACGGCATGTATTGGTATGTTTTGTTCACATCTACTTTGTCTTGGAAATGAATAGAAGTATCATAGTCCGTACTGTGTATAATTACCTACTATAACACAGACCACATTTTCGTTTGATGGAGCCAGTATTTGCAGCGGGCTGCTTGTTTCATAGTACGGAGGTTAGCGGATCCAACCTTGCACTTTATTCTACAGCTGGGATGCAACTTGGCACGATTTAAGTACATATCTATAGGTAACATTTAAGAAGTGGTGCCCCCCCCCCCCCGGCCGGCCGCGCAAGAGACGGTTGCATACTTTTCAGGGACAAATTATTGCATTTATCAAATACCAGTCTATATCCCTGGATGATATCTTCCGAGAGCGAAAATGAGGCTACCGTTGGGCTCGGCAGACACAGGGCAACCTTTTTGAACTAGAATTTTTTTTTACCCCACCCCTGAACTCAGGGTCAAATTATTGCATTTATTCAAATACCAGCTTATATCTCTAGATGAAATCGTCCGAGAGCGAAAATGAGGGTACCGTTGGACTCGGCGGACACAACCTTTTTGAACCAGATTTTTACTTCCCACCTCTACTATGGTAGGGAAGTAATGGATTCAGTCCGAAAAAAATTTTTCGATATTTTAACAGATTTTCACGTTTTGAGCCCTAGCAATCGTTTAAGATCATTTTCTGACTGATGTCTGTATGTGTGTGTGTGTGTGTGTATGTGTGTGTGTGTGTGTGTGTGTGTGGTCAATTTTTCGCCTTCGATATTTTAAGAACGGAACAACATACGGGCATGCCGATTGTTCTATTGTGTTTATCAGCCTTTAAATTAGATCTGATCACAAAAGAGGGCCATGCTTTTTTCGAAGAATAAAAATTAAATTGTGTTTTAAAGACCACCAACAGCTAAGGTTATTTGGGCCTAGTCAAAGAATAAAAAAAAAAAGAGTGTTTATTTTTTGCAAATATTTACTAGGTGGGAAGTATAGGACTGGTCATCAGTCGAATTTTTTTTTCTACCCCCACCCCTGGATTAGTTTAAATAGTTTGGATGAACGCGACCTCAGTGGGTCATAATCCATAGATTGAGAATGACTGTACAGAAATAGTGTAACAATATATTGTATAAGTTACAAACGTACTATGGATACTCGTACATATATGAAAACCGCATTGCATGTTACCAGAGCACAGACTTGTAGCTGCTCTCTTCGCTCAAAAAAATACTATGGACTAGTTAGAGTTCCTCGAGTAAGAGTCGGGACACTGGCAGCCATTGATTGGAAATCGAAAATGGAGTGTGGCACATTTTTACTTTCCCCTGTACGGAATACACAGGTGTCCCATAACTCGAGGTCCATAGCTTAAGGGCATGTTGTTGAAGTCATTTAGAGTTAAATTAGCTTAAGAAACATATGTCCGAAAATGCATCCTAACACAACTGCAACCATTGATGAAATGTAAAAAGAGATAATATATTTAACGTGTTTATTTATAAAAGTATTTACAAATTCTGTTCAACCCACAGCTTCAATTCAAAGTCTGTTCCTGCGTAAAATTGATCCAACAGCTCTCACCACATTTTTTGACATTTTAATTTTTAGCATTTCAACTTTCAATAGTTGTAGTTCTGTTAGGAAGCATTTTCAGACATGTTTATTAAGCAATTTCAACTCCAAATTTACTTACTTACTTACTTAAAAAAATGACTTCAATAACACGCCCTTAAGCTATGGGACACTCTACATAGAGGAAGTCTTGTGATCGTGCAAAAAATAGATTTTGAGCTTTTGATGGACGTTTTTAAGTCCATTTAAAAAAATGCCTGCCTGTATGAAACTAAACATGTATTGTACATAGACCCACAGCATAATTTTTTTCAGTGGGAATTACATTGAGCTTGTGGCGAAAATTTGTGCATTGATTTTTCAAATTCATCACACACAACACAGATGTTTGTTAATGTAGAAATAATGCAATTAATTCATACAACAAAAACATTAATTATTTACCTAATAAATGAATCCGTTTGAAAAATATTTAAATTTTCAACCTAATTAAATATTTAAAATAATACTGAATCATATAGTATGAACTGATTAATTATTCGTTTGGCACTTGTAGTCCAGTCACGAGAGGAAGTCCACCTTGCGTTTTGTGCAGCAAATGATTTTATTTTTTTGTGTCCTCAAGCATGTTTAGGAGATGTCAAATCCAAGTTTGCGACCTCTAAACTACCAGTCCGATTTCAAAAATTTTTTTTTTGTTAGATAGCCCGTTTATTAAGGAAGGTTATAGGCTATTCGATTTTTTTTTTAAATTCAATCTCAAAGGGGGTAAAACGTGGGTGTAGGATTTTTTGTTATTACAATAAATCCTACACACGCGTTTTCACCCTTTGGGATTGAATTTTTTAAAAACTCGTATAGGGTCTCATTCATTACTACTTTGCTTCTTTTACAGACTGGTAGTTTCTGAGATTAGCGCCTTCAAACAAAAAAATTTTGGAGCATACAAGTAATTCAAGAATTACAAGGCGCGATATTCATGTAGGTATTGTGTGTAAACGGTTTTACCGAACATAGGGAAAATAACACTAAGAAGATCTTTGTGGTAGGCTATGGCCATAAGACCTAATGTAAATATATATTGGATTACATAGAAAAAATAGTGCAGTGAATTTTTTAATCAATTTTGGTTGACTATTGGTTGACTATTAAGCGAAACTCGGAACCTGCTAAATAAAAAAAGTCATGAGGCGTCGTAAGATACCCGACAGAAGCTATGTTTCTTACGCATTGTATATAAAACCGAATTTATCAAAGATATAAACAATACAATTAAAAAGTTATTATTTGACCGCCATTTTGAAATCTGACGCCATTTTATTTTTTTGTGTCTTATTAAACTCTCAAATATCAATTTTCAAAAGGATCGGATAATTTTTACAAAGAAGTATATACCTATGGCCGCCATTTTAAAATATGACGTCATTTTATTTTTTTGCGTTCTATAAAACTCGTCAATATCTATTTTCAAAAAGATCGGATAATTTTTACACAAAAAGTACATATTGCCGTCATTTTGAAATCTGACGTCATTTTATTTTTTTGTGTCCTATGAAACTCTCAAATACCGATTTTCAAAAGAATCGGATAATTTTTACAAAAAAGTACATATGACCGCCATTTTTAAATCTGACGTCATTTTATTGTTTTGTGTTCTATGAAACTCTCAAATATCAATTTTCGAAAGGATCGGATAATTTTTACAAAAATGTACATACGGCCGCCAATTTGAAATCTGACGTCATTTTATTTTTTTGCGTCTGAAACTCTGAAATATCAATTTTCAAAAGGATCGTATAAATTTTAGAAAGGAGTATACAATATATTTCCGCCATTTTGAAATCTGATGTCATTTTATTTTTTTGTGTCCTATGAAACTCTCAAATATCAATTTTCAAAAGGATCGGATAATTTTTACAAAAAAGTACATATGGCTTTTACATCTGATGCCATTTTATTTTTTTGTGTCCTATGAGACTCTCAATATCAATTTTCAAAAGGATCGGATAATTTTTACAAAAAAGTACATACGGCCGCCATTTTGAAATCTGATGTCATATTATTTTTTTGTTTCCTATGAAACTCTCAAATACCGATTTTCAAAAGAATCGGATAATTTTTACAAAAAAGTACATTTGGCCGCCATTTTTAAATCTGACGTCATTTTATTTTTTTGTGTTCTATGAAACCCTCAAATATCAATTTTCAAAAGGATCGGATAATTTTTACAAAAATGTACATACGGCCGCCATTTTGAAATCTGACGTCATTTTATTTTTTTGTGTCCTATGAAACTCTCAAATATCAATTTTCAAAAGGATGTGATAATTCTTACAAAAAAGTACATATGGCCGCCATTTTGAAATCTGGCACCATTTAATTTTTTTGTGTCCTATAAAACTCTCAAATATTAATTTTCAAAAGAATCGGATAATTTTTACAAAAAAGTACATATGGCCGCCATTTTGAAATCTGACGCCATTTTATTTTTTTGTGTCCTATAAAACTCTCAAATATTAATTTTCAAAAGGATCGGATAATTTTTACAAAAGTGACGTTACACTACTTCGTGACGTGACGTTTCACTTTTTATTATTTAGGTCCCCATCTGAAACGTGCGTTAAGAAGAATAGCTTCAAATAAAAATAGGTAAAAAAACTTTTAAGTTAAACGGTTTTATAAATGTTTTAAAAAGAAAAAAATAATATTTAATTTAGGCTCATAAGTATAAAAGCGTGGATCGTAAACTCTATGATAATTTATTACAGTCACGACCCACGCTTTTATACTTATGAACCTAAATTAAATTTTATTTTTTTCATTTTAGTACATTTATAAAACCGTTTAACTTAAAAGTTTTTTATCTATTTTTATTTTTAATTTTTTAATATGCTTTATTTCCTTAGTCTGATTTTATAACATTTATCCGATCCACTGAAACGTTACCGGAGAAAGACCTTTTGCCTGTGAAAATTCAAAAGTACGATATGCACCCGGACGAAAGCCGGGCCGGTCAGCTAGTTATCATAATATTGTATTGTCACCGGAGCTACACATGTGTGCAAAATTTCAACTCAATCGGATCACGGGAAGTGGGTGAAAATTCAAAAGTACGATTTACACCCGGACGAAAGCCGGGCCGGTCAGCTAGTTACCATAAATTGTATTGTCACCGGAGCTACACATGTGTGCAAAATTTCAACTCAATCGGATCATAGGAAGTGGGTGAAAATTCAAAAGTACGATTTACACCCGGACGAAAGCCGGGCCGGTCAGCTAGTTATCATAATATTGTATTGTCACCGGAGGTACACATGTGTGCAAAATTTCAACTCAATCGGATCACGGGAAGTGAGTGAAAATTCAAAAGTACGATTTACACCCGGACAAAAGCCGGGCCGGTCAGCTAGTTACCATAATATTGGATTGTCACCGGAGCTACACATGTGTGCAAAATTTCAACTCAATCGGATCATAGGAAGTGGGTGAAAGTTCAAAAGTACGATTTACGCCCGGACGAACCGGGCCGGTCAGTTAGTTAACATAATATTGTTTTGTCACCGGAGCTACACATGTGTGCAAAATTTCAACTCAGTCGGTCGCAAGATTTGTAACGAATATACGGGATCAAGCTAAATAAAACCACCGTTTAAAAAACAAAGCATCTACTACCTACTTACTTTTGCGTGATGCCAGAACATACGTTTTTATTTGAGAATCAGTTCGGTTGCTTTTGCGTGATGCCAGAATATTTTAAAACTCGCAGTCGCATAAGAAGTTATTTACTTGAAAAAAAAAATCATGTAAATGGGATCAGTGGTTCTCGAGTTATAAGCGTACAAATGGACATACAGACAGAGAAAGTCAAATTGTTTGAAGGTATGAACGTCGAGAAATTTTGGTCCGATCCCTAGGTCTCGCCATCCGATCGACGTCAATAATTAGTTACACGTCATTTTAACTCAGTAGGCCAGGGTTTTTAAACTTAAATTCAAACATCAGCAGTCAAAAAATTGAATAACTATATTAAAATAATGCAATATAAGACAGAGCATACGCTCTCTTCCAATATCCATATCACACTGTGCAACAGACAAGGACAACCGAAACAAGTTCGCGATTTATTAGATAAAGTCGCATTTATTTCGTTTAATAATCATATAAATCTGTATAAAAAAACTGTTTTGACACAATATTATACATGAAATCTATCTAAAATTTTCTGCTCTTTCGTTTAAGACAGGTTTCGAATCGATCTGACTTAAATTGAGCAAACTATAAGCAAAAAACACCGTTTTTTCTGATTTGCTCCCCTCTGGGGCCAAAATTCAAAAATCGGGCGACGTTAGGATCAAATAGACCCCGAGAGGAATCGAACAAAAAAAAGTTTTTGAAAATTGGTTCATCCGTTTAGGCTGTACGCGTGACACAAAATAGCGTGACAGATTCACAGATTCACAGACGTACAGACAAAGCGAGTGTATATAGGCGCTTCTAGCTTCGCTAAGATCGCGCCTAAAAAGAGTTTTTTTTTTGTTTTTCTAAGTTCTGTAGAGTCAGTAAAAATCGGAATAAAAACATATTTGACTAGTGCGTTTTGAAGTAAATTTTGTGCCCTTTAATTTTGAATAGGGCCATTTTTTCGATAGGACCAGCCGTTTTTATGTTATAAGCAAAAAACCGAAAAAAGTGCAAAAAAATCGTAGTTTTTAGCTCACCAAAACTACCCCGCCCTGTTTTAGAGGTCGCAAACTTGGATTTGACATCTCCTAAATTTGCTTGAGGACACAAAAAAATAAAATCATTTGCTGCACAAAACGCAAGGTGGACCCCCCGTTTTAATCTCTCGTGACTGGACTATTGGTAGAACATGATTATATAGTAGATTTTATATCTAGTAGTCTAATGAGGCATATAAGTATATTACTGACGAGTAGTGACAGTATGTAAAAACGAGCGACAGTGAGTTTTAACAGTCACACGAGTCATAATATCATTACGCACGAGATATATATGGTATTTTTTGCCATACCCACTATAAAATAGCTACTTTTCACTTCATTTTCAATATTTTCAAAAAAAATTGACAGTTCATTTGCATCGCCAGCAGGGTATGAGTAGGTAATAGCGGGCGGATCAGAGCGAATAAACATAAATCACTGTGGAAACTGTTTATTTTCCACACTAGTGTGTTTAGTTAAAACAATTTCCAAACGCAGTATTGCAACATAACGTTACGCGGTATTGCAGAGTGATGCCTTGTGCACACCAGAGCGACGAACCAATCAGCTTGATACTTTTTCAAACCTTGCTTCCGTCGCATAGCTTGACGCGATATCGCAGAAAAGTTGACCAAGTGAACGACGCGCGATTTGCGAATTAAATGAATAGGTATACATAACCTAAAATGCGAATGTCGTCATGTCTTATATGCGGAGGATACGGAACATTTGAGAGACGAATTTTTTCCTCTTCGGTTATAAATGAAACATATACACACGGACTTTATTCCAATTTCTTACAATAAGTCAAATATACAAGTATCGTGTTTTTAGGTTATGTTTGTCGTTATACACGAAACTGTCATCGCTTGGGTGTGAACAGTATAAATCCAAGGTGAACATTTTTCGGGGTGCACTAAGTATGACGCTCTGCAATAGTTTGTCAAATGTCACCGGTACCTTGTTTCCCTATTGCATATGGCGGCCCGGATGCACCAATCGAAAATCGTAAACTGGTGTCTCAACTCTTACATGAGGAACTCTAGAACTCTAGCGTGTGCTCTTCAATTATTGTTCAGTTCCATATTGCGATCGTGTATTACTGCTACAACTAGAAAAAACTATCTAATAATGAACAGTGGGATACGTGTTGTGTGTATGTGTCTGTGTGTGAAACGTTTACCATTTGCCTGCCCTAGATATTTGCTATCAAAATTTTATATACATGCGTCTTAATTCTTAATCAAAAATTTTAATGATACACGTTACGGTTATTATACAGGGTGCTGAATCATTTTGCGGGTATAATAGGGATTTAACCCGTAAAATCAAACTTTTGCGATTTCCTGCTTCCCTAATTATTTTAGGAAAAATATCTTCAAATAAAAGTTTAAGAACATAAAATTCTGCAACTAAATCATTAAACAAAATTAATTTTGCATGCTTTGTAACGGCAGAAATTTGATATGAAAATGTCAAAATTACCTCAAAAACAAATAGCGATAGCCATGGAACTTGAACAAAATGATGACGTTTTAGCTGTCAGAATAATTTCTAATCATTTTGTTCAAGTTTCATGGCTATCGCTACCTGTTTTTGAGGTAATTTTGACATTTTCATATCAAATTTCTGCCGTTACAAAGCATGCAAAATTAATTTTGTTTAATAATTTAGATGCAGAATTTTATGTTCTAAAACTTTTATTCGAAGATATTTTTCCTAAAATAATTAAGGAAGCAGGAAATCGCAAAAGTTTGATTTTGCGGGTTAAATCCCTATTACCCGCAAACCGATTCAGCACCCTGTATAAAGCAAAAGGAATTTGTTAATATTCTTATAGCTTTATAATTAGATAAATAATTAAATCAAACGATTTTTATTCCCTTCTATCTAATCTAAACAATATTCACATAACAATTGAGCAGTCAATAATATATCAGATAGCAATGCCACTGTCGGGACTTGACCCCGAAACTCCCAGTTTCCGGCTGGATGAGTTACCAATTACTCCACAGTGCCTGAAAATAAAATCTGTTGTTTTGTTATCATATAGCAGCCGCAGCTTCGGTGTCTGATATAATATTATTCACTATATACTTAATACTTAATAATATTATAATGGTGTGGATATAAGAGAATAAAAATCGTTTAATTTAATTATTTTGCCATCCACAGGAAACTCACATCTCGTGTTTAGTTTTATAATTGCTTTAAAAAATGTATTGCAAATAGAATAAATACGCACAGAAAAATTATAAATTTAACTAATTGTAGTAGTAGGAAGACTGCAGTTCATGAAACTCCTAATAAATTATGATATAACAGTCAAAATGTTAACTGTTAACTATACAATTGTAACCATTACTGATACAAAATAGTTTTAATGTAGGGTATAGTTGACTACAAAAGACGGTAAACTGAATTAGTTTTGTAGTTGTATTATTTACCTAGCAGAGGTGATCACAATGTATTTGTGCAATTTACCACTACTGTGTTCTGTCACCTGTGTTATTCTTGACGAACGTTGGTCGCGCTAATAATCGTAACAGACACGGTACGTGCTTGAGCCAATGCCAAGTTGAATCGAAAACACGTGATAATATATTCGAAAGACGATTCGTTGTTACTTCTTTGGCTTGCGGCTACTAGTTACTACCAGTTCCTATACATGACAACATGAATGCATGATGCCTCCAGCACCAGCTGTAACATTTATGATCAAAATCAATAAGAAATGGAATATTATTTAAATAACTGGGGCCTACAGGAATTAATCCCGGTGTTTCAAGTTAACTTAGTATAACTAATTTAATAATCGTTGGAAGCTTATGAAATGCAAACAAAAGTAGATTCCAGTTAAATATTTTGATCCATTCATTTCATAATTTAATTTCAAATTTTAGTCACTAAATTTAAAATAATTTTTGATTAGTTATTTTGGTCATAACATAAATCATGAGATATGACAACACTTTTTTCTTACATAGCAATAAAACTGACTACTTATTTATTATTATTTTAACAAATGACAGATTTTTAAAAATACATTTTTTCCAGTTGTGACTTGTGGCAACGCCATTGTGAACTTCAAAATCAATAATAATGGAAAATTATTTTATTATAACTGGGGCTTGCAGAAATTAATACCGGCGTTTTAAGGTATCTTTTTTTTACAATTTACATGGTTTTCTGATGTATAACTAATTTAATAATCATGTGGAAGCTTTTTTTTCAATTTTTCTGTAAGATTGTGTTAAATATAATTTGTATAATATTTCCCTGAAAGTGCAGTCAAATCTATTTTATATAACATGTTACATTGTTGTAAGTGGTTTTCAACCTACGTATACTTAAGTAGTTGTATTTTACAAAACTTTATAAAAATACATATTATAAGTTTAATGTTATAACTGACTTATGATCGCACTTGCAGCCTTCTTGTATTTCGGTGTATGATAAACAAAGACAGTAAGAAAATATGTATATGCAAATAACGTAAGTGTTGCCTTACCCTGTGCCCATTTAATGTGTTAATAGCTAAAATGTTCGTGTTTTAATATTTTATTGAAAATAAAGTAATGAAAATAAAATGAAAGTAAAGTAATCATAACTTCCAGTGTTTTATTATTTTACTATAATAATATTCGAAAATATACCTGTCCAAAAAATCAATATTAACAATAATTGTACATTCAACAGTAACAAAATAGTACATTGTGCCACAAGAGAGGAAAGTGCTGCATTTCCTCCCGCGTATAAAATTGCCATTTTTCAATATTAATCAGCAATTTCGTTTGGTATACCCAACCGCTTGTCGATTCAGATAAGTTAATCGGAAAACTAGGTATATTATGTACTTATTAAATTAATCAAGTGTGTTCAACTATTAAACAACTGTCATTTTTTTAGCGGCTGGTGGCATTTACAAAAAAAAACTTTTCTAAGAGTAATATAATAGTAGGTATACGATTGCACAAATGTTCCACCATACCTTTTTATAAGTAAACTTGCGAACGCTGAGATCACGAACGATCTCAAATGGTCGTTTTCCACGCTTATGTACATTCTCAATTGTCGCTCGCTGACTTTGACGGTCCACAAGTGGGCTAAAAAATGAAGATATAAAAATAAAATTCCAGAAAGTCACAAACAACAAAGTAATAAGTACATTTAAACTAATAAGGTTTTATTTTTATAAATATTGTTTATTTTGAACGTGTCTGAAGTTTTTGAACGTGAACAACGTTACAACACTATTTCGACATAACATGTCAAAAATCAAAACAGTATACTGGGGGGCATGACAAAAAGTCGAACATTACGAAAATTGTCACGAAATTAGGTGACTATGTTTCGTCTTATAATTTCAAAACTAAAAGGAACAACCAAACGAAAAATATATCCCATCAAAAATATTCTTGTAAAGAAAAAAAAATGCCAAGTCTCGCAACACTTTCGCCGTAAAAAGTTTTTTTTTTTTTTTTTTTTTTTTATAGTTATTTTTGGACGCATCAACATCGAAGGTCATTAGCGTCCGGAACTATAAATTATTAATCTAATGAAACTATATAAGCGTATACAATCCTGTTGAGTGGAGAAACGATAGTATGCGATTAATTCCGTTTTCTGAATCTTCAAATATATTAACTATGAAGTTAGCAAATTACTCGATAGTTGTCTTAAAACTACACAGGTAAAATAAAGAATAATTTATAAATAATATTTTATGACTGTAAACTTGTAGTACCTTTTGAACTTGGCAATCACGTGGCATAGGTGCACTGTGATGAGATATTGTTTTTATTAAAACTTTATCGCACGGTGTCATATATCCTGATGCCACGTGATTGCCAAGTTCAAAAGGTACTACAAGTTTACAGTCATAAAATATTATTTATAAATTATTCTTTATTTTACCTGTGTAGTTTTAAGACAACTATCGAGTAATTTGCTAACTTCATAGTCAAAGGTAATAGAATGGCTGACTTGGTACTTTTCGGGATCTCAAAACTTTTTACGGCGAAAGTGTTGCGAGACTTGGCATTTTTTTTCTTTACAAGAATATTTTTGATGGGATCTCAGTTCTTTTTGTAAGGTTGAAAAGGGAAAATCACAAATATTTGAATTTTCTCGTTACTTGTACGTGAAACCTAGCATGCATACCAAATTTCAGCTTTCTCTGACTAAGGACCTATAAAAATCTGCAACACCCCCTTTTAGGGGTTGGAGGGGAAAGATCACACATGTTTGAATTTCTTCGTTACTTGTACGCGAAACCTAGCCTGCATACCAAATTTCAGCTTTTTCTGACTATACGGACTTAGCCTATAATAATAGAAATATGCACCACCCCCTTTTAGGGGTTAGAGGGGGAAAAACATAGATTTGTTAATTTTCTCGTTACTTGTTCGCGAAACCCAGCCTGCATACCAAATTTCAGCTTTCTCTAACTAAGGACCTATAGAAATCTGCAACACCCCCTTTTAGGGGTTGGAGAGGGAAGATCACACATTTTTGAATTTCCTCATTACTTGTACGCGAAACCTAGCCTGCATACCAAATTTCAGCTTTCTCTGACTACGGACTTAGCCTATAATAATAGAAATATGCACCACCCCCTTTCAGGGGTTGGAGGGGGAAAAACACAGATATTAGAATTTTCTCGTTACTTGTACGTGAAACCCAGCCTGCATACCAAATTTCAGCTTTCTAGGACTACTGGAAGTGCCCTAGCTTTTTGATGATCGCTATGTCAGTGAGTGATGACAAAATAGACAATTTTGGGGGTTGAAATTTTCTGAACTATATTTATTAGAAACTTGTAATTTGGGGAATTAGTTAAGACCGTTAGGTAGAATCTCTAGCGAAATTTTCAGCCTTCTGCTTGCATTTGTAACAGAGATATAGAAAGTTGAAAAGTGCCTTGAGTTGCTTCGAGAAAAGGTATACACGGTAGCGGCCGTCTGTTGTTTGCTCGATTAGACAAAGGATGTCCGTACCTAAACTGACCTTCGAACCGATCGAGTGCTCAACCGCAATGAGCGCGGATGGAAGGGTCCACAATTTAATGTGAGTATCTATAAATATTGTGTGTATTTTGCATTACATTTTAGTTCAAGATTCTGATTTCTGAGTCACTGTCTTGACGAAACAATTGTCAAAAAATTAAGTATAATTAGTGTAAATTATTAAAAAACTATTTTTTTATTAACTTCCCATTGGAAGTTATTGTAATGGGTCCGAAAATCGAAATCAAAATGGAGAAAAAAATTTTATGTTTCAAGGTCACTACATTATTTTTACATTATTTTACACATTATTTTTACACTATTTTTAGAAAGATGTCTGTGTGTGTATGACCATTTCTTTCTAAGACGAAATCTCGAAAATGAAAAATGATATCGACTACGTTAGGGTGCCAATCGACGCGTATTAACGTAAATATCATCTGAAAGAAATTTTTTCAAAATCGGTTCAGCCGTTCTTTTTTTTAACCAAATAACCTCCAAAAAAGTAGATTTTACACAATATCTCGCGAATAAAAAACTATATCGATTTCGTAAGGGTGTCAATCGAGGCGTGTTAACGTCATTTTGATCCGACATAACTCTTATAAAAATCGGTTCAGCCGTTTTTTTTTTTTTTTAACTTTCCATAGGAAGTTATTGTAATGGGTCCGAAAATCGAAATCAAAATGGAGAAAAAATGTTTATGTTTCAAGGTCACAACACTATTTTTACACTATTTTTAGAAAGATGTCTGTCTGTGTGTGTGTGTGTGTGTGTACGTACGTACGTATGTGTCCATTTCTTTCTAAGACGAAATCTCGAGAATGAAAAATGATATCGACTACGTTAGGGTGCCAATCGACGCGTATTAACGTAAATATGATCTGAAAGAAATTTTTTCAAAATCGGTTCAGCCGTTCTTTTTTTTAACCAAATAACCTCCAAAAAAGTAGATTTTACACAATATCTCGCGAATAAAAAACTATATCGATTTCGTAAGGGTGTCAATCGAGGCGTGTTAACGTCATTTTGATCCGACATAACTCTTATAAAAATCGGTTCAGCCGTTTTTTTTTTTTTAACTTCCCATTGGAAGTTATTGTAATGGGTCCGAAAATCGAAATCAAAATGGAGAAAAAAATTTTATGTGTCAAGGTAACTACACTATTTTTAGAAAGATGTCTCTGTGTGTGTGTGTGTACGTATACATACGTATGTGTCCATTTTTTTCTAAGACGAAATCTCGAGAATGAAAAATGATATCGACTACGTTAGGGTGCGCCAATCGACGCGTATTAACGTAAATATGATCTGAATGAAATTTTTTCAAAATCGGGTCAGCCGTTCTTTTTTTTAACCAAATAACCTCCAAAAAAGTAGATTTTACACAATATCTCGCGAATAAAAAACTATATCGATTTCGTAAGGGTGTCAATCGAGGCGTGTTAACGTCATTTTGTTCCGACATAAATTTTATAAAAATCGGTTCAGCCGTTTTTTTTTTTTTTTTTAATTATTGTTAAAAATAAATAATAATTATGTTTTAATGATTAAAATGATAAATTTTCTGTGTAATATCTAATTTAATTATTATTATTAAATATTTATCAAACTGGGAAGTTCGTCGTGTGGACCTCAAGGGTCGCACCTTAGTCCTAATAAACGACCCACCTCACGGCTTGTTTTTTAATAAAATGTTAAAAAAATTTGCTATTTTTTTTTTTAATAAAATATTGTTGGTCATGTATATGTTTTTGTTCAGTGGATGTTGCATTTTAAATGAAACAATTTTCATTAATGTTTTCCATAATTACCAGGCAGTGGTGGACTTTCCATAAGGCCAATAATTAGGCCCAAGCCTAGGGCGGCCAAATATTAGGGGGCGGACAATCTGCGCACGCTATCTAGCTCAAGCACGTGCGGGGCGCGGTGGCGTGTACTAGTATAACTATCAGAGATAGAATTTGTAGTTCCTCTAACTATATGAATATAGTTGCCTTACTTTGTCTCTGACAGTCGAAAAATATAACTATATAAATAACTATATAAATAATTAAATAATAATTCTATAGATGTAAAAATAAAATCTCTGAACTCAGAAATAAAATATTTCTAGAGGGGTTGAACCGAACGCAATGCCGATTTTCGTACAACTTCGCATTTCTACGCTGAAAAGGGCGGCTCCGCCTCTGCTACCAGGTAAACAAAACTGGCCTATATTGCGTCTTTCACTGTATGTATAATATATAATAAAGAATATTATTTATTGATAACAAAATGTCACGTTCTTTGAAAAAGATGTCGGAGAACATTGACATGGGCCAAATCTTACGGTCCTTGGAAGTGTCAAATTGAGTTCACTAAGCAACTCTTTGTTCATACAGTGGAAGAAGTCGTGAATGAAACAGACAGACAGACAGACATAATATATAGGTGTATGTTATAGAATGATCGCGGACTGACAACGTAGTCTCACAATATATGACAGAATAAGCCTTCACCGCCGGATATTTAATGAAGGTTCTCCGCATTTAGCGAGTATGTTGACGCCGGGATTAGTTCAAAATGCGCCGGTGGAACGCCCAAAGTGATGGATTGCATTTAAGACGGGGCCTTTGTCATAGATGTCAAAACGATGTGTCTTAATAAATATCGTTTTTATCCAAAAATTTAATAAATCTTACTTCGCGACTTTTTTTCTTAAAAAATAATAGTATGTTAAATGTTCGTGCAATCAAGTTTCACAAACTATTAATATACAAATAAATGCTTTTTATGTTAGAATTCTGTTAGGAAAACCCATCGAATGACGTAACGTTATAATGCATTACTATATAGAAAGATTCATTCCGAGATATTTTACGCACTTTTAGGGTTCCGTACCTCAGAATGAAAAAACGGAACTCTTATAGGATCCCGATCTTCTCCCCTCCTTATCTCCGAAACTACTGAGCCTAAAATTTTGAAAAAAATAGGGACTATTATAGAGCCTCACTCACTCATAGTTTACAGGAAAATTTAAACGAAAATCCTAAGTCTTTAAATTCCCACGGGAAACGTAATAGTACGGAACTCTCTCCACGCGAGTCCGACTCGCACTTAACCTGTTTTTTTTATCATGCTGTCACTGAAAATTTCAAAAAAATGGGTAAAATATTTCGGAAGACATCTTATACATTTAGACAAATATTGTTATACCTTGTGTATTACAAAGTTTGATCAAACATAGCCTAAAGCCTGACCAAATAATGTACCTACATGTGAAAGAAAACCGCATGTAAATCGGTTGAGCGGTTCTTGGGTTATAAGCGAACAAACAGAGAGACGTTGCGTTTTATAGCTCCAAACTGACCCATTTAGACAAATATTGTTATGCCTTGAGAATTACAAATTTTTATTAAACATAGCCTAAAAGCTCCCAAGTAGCAAAATAAGTTTTATTACAGCTTAGAGAACCTCCTACAGCAATTCAGATAAAACTAAAAATAAAACTGTTGGTACTGGACAACTGTCTTAAAACTCCTACATAATAGTGATAAAACCAATAGGGCCCATGCTACAGAGAGTTTTAATACCAAATTTTCTAGAGTGTATTAAAACCTATCGGTTTTTGTCATTACCCATCTTAAAACCATTTTAAAACTGATTATAAAACCTTTTTAAAACACATTGTACTGAAGAGTTTTAAAAACGATTTTTAATCTCTTCATAAAACTTCAGCACTAAGAATAAGACTATATATACTTTAATAGAAGCAATATTCAGTCCTTAAAGAAACCACTGATTCTTGAACTAAATATAAGACTGATGGATTCAAACTAGTTGCCATAACAGTCGATAATATCCTAATAATTAAGTATATTTATTAAACACTTTTTATGTACACTAATTTTAAAATATTAATGCGAAGCAAGTTTTATTGATAATATCATAGCGAAAAATTCGAAAAAAATAACGCCCCCACGCAATTTATAGGATTTTTTGATAAAATTTTTATCAAAATAAAAAATTGAAAAAAAATCCATCCACTTTGTTCCAATAACTTTCTCAAATAAGAGGTAATACCAATTTATTTCAAATTTGTATAAGATAAGATAAGATATAACTTTATTTGCATGGCCAAAAATTGGATACAAAAGGTCAATAAAACATACAGTATCTACAAAGTAAAAAATATCAATATAAAAAATGCACATCATAATAATGTATCCAGACTATATAAATTTAAATCCAGCAAATATTTTTTTAAGGCCTTCTTAAAATCATTAAAATTAGTGCCGCTGACATGTCTAGACACTTTGTTAAAAATTTTTAATCCACTATACATGAGGCATCGTTCGTAGAACGTGGACCTGTGCTTGATGCTGTAACTATTTTGCCTTATATCATAATGTGACAGCTTATTGGTTTTAAAATACCCTTGATCATACATGTAAGTTAATAGTGTATAAACATATATTCCCCACATTGTCAGAATGTTGTAATCTTTAAAGTAAGTTCTACAGGACATTGGCTGTTTTATATTAAATATAAGTCTTATAATTTTCTTTTGAATAATAAATATTCTTTTGCTGTCAACACTTCTTCCCCAATTGATAATGCCATATTTTATGGTTGAGAAAACTACAGCATAGTATATATCTATTAGATGAGCTTGATCTACGAATGGTTTTATTATTTTTAATTGATAATATGCTTTGTTAAGTTTTTTACATATGAGGTCAACATTTTCCTTCCATTTAAGTAAACAGTCTATTTTTAATCCTAGGTATTTTGTTAGCACCATATAACTTTTTATATAACATTTATCCATATAGTACTTTAAAAATGAAAATTTAAACTTTTGAAAAACGTGGATGCCAATCGAAATGGCGAATTCAATGTTAAAACGAAAACCCCATTGTTTCTCATATAATAATAATAAGGCGATTTTGATTTATAATCTCACTAATAAATCTATTTATTCTCCAGAAAGATCGTCTGATCCTGCTCAACACTTTCTTAAAACAGTAGAGTTCTGTACAAAACTATATTTTCCTAAATAAAACTCTTATGTTGTTTTAGAAGACACTCTTTAAACAGACAGTTCTATTTAAAAATATATTTTCCTGAATAAAACTCTTGGTCTTTCAAACGACACTCATAAAACACCTTCAACCAGCGCGCCAAACGAAATGTCAATCTATAACATAACCTCACTTTTGTGTTGACTATTCGTTATAGTTATTTAGCTGTTCATCAGTCAGATCTTGTTATTAAAAATTATAAAGGTAAGGAACAATTATTTTGCAAATTACCCTAAATGGCGTCTATTCTTTATAAACGAAAGAGTGGCTTTAAAAGATATCTGTAAACATCATTTCAAGTCAACAGTCAGAACAAATAGTTTTATAAGAGTAACATTTTTTACCAACTTGCTGTTGAAAAAATTAAAATGTTTATAGTGGTTTTAAAAAAGTCCCTGACATGTTTGGACAAAACTTAAAGTTTAGTTCTAAGAGAGTTTTGTCTCATGCTTTTATATATGTTTTAAAATTACCTACAAACCTCATATACTACAGAAAATCTGAATAGATTTATAAGAATGGAATTGAAAGTTCTAGTAAAACAATTATAAAACCAATCAGTCTTCAGGAGTTAACAGTTTTATAATTTGCTCTTAAGGATAACTTTAAAACCTGGGATAAATCTCATCAGAATTAAAACCATTCATCATAATTTAAAACTTTCATATAACTAGTAACCTAGAAAAATACCCGTATAAAACTGAATAAAACTCTTATAAATCGAAGAAGCTTTTATTGTGTTACTTGGACTGACCAGATAATGTACCTACATGTGAAATAAAACCGCATGAAAATTGGTTCAGCGGTTCTCGGGTTATAAGCGAACAAACCAGAGAGATGTTGCGTTTTATAGCTCCAAACAAGCGCGAGACTTTTAGATCTTCAGTCGAACGCTCTACCAACTGAGCCAGTCGAACGATGATGTTAGACGCTCTATAGACTGTGTGCAGGGGGGCGGAGTTATAAAAATATCGATGCGAGCGCTTGTAGTGTGATATATTGTAAGCTTTGAACTATAGTCCAGTGAGCATTCAGCATTGTTATTTACAAATGTCATAAAGTTTTTCGATTACAAACATAGAGAAGAGATTATTATTACAAACAAAACATGGGAAAAACTACGCGTTCTGGAAATACTTTTTGTGTTCCAGGCTGTTGTGTTAATAGCGATTCAAGTAAAATAGAATTTTATAGATTCTCCGCGCGGAGTTATAACCTCGAAAAACGACCAAAGTGGATCAAAACGTTAATAAAAGTAAAGTAAGTAAAACCATGATATTACTTACAACTTATTTGGAAATTATTAATGTAAATCTGTAAAAGAAATTTTTCGTCTTTCTTTAGTGCTGATGCAATTAAAAGCACAAAATAGGCATTGTGATAACTTGGAATATAATACTTTACTATACGATATTCGGTTTATTTTAACATAAAATAATATTCTTTACAATTCATTCGTAAATCGTAATGACTAAAGAGTTACATAATTTATAAATTAAATAGTTATTATACTCCATATGACTAACTACTACAGGCATGAAATCATTGACATTTATTTTACATGAAAAAAAAAACACGTTTTATACCTACTTATTTTTCTATCATAGGTTTGCGAGAGCAATGCGGAGGAGTCAAAACTCAAACGGTTTCGAAGTGGAAAACATTAAGCTTACTAATACAAGAAAATGGAATGATATGCCAAAAGATAGTATAGTAATGGTCCGAATTTTTCAAATTAAAGTAGATATTCGAATAGTAAAAAGAAGAAAACAAACTAATCAAAGCGTAAGACAGTTTTTTTGTTATCAATAGTCGGGAACCTATTTGAGAGTTGAAGAAAGAATTCGGTATTCGAATCTCCGACTATTGATAACAAAAAAATACTGTCTTACGTTTTGATTTGCTTGTTTTCTTCTTTTTACGTAGTCGGGTTTTAGTTTTTTTACTTTTATTTTTGCAATAATGTAATGTAGATATAATTTTATTTCTTAATAATTAAATGTAAATAAATAATTATATTTTTCAATGACAAAATCACAATAAACGTATTCTCATACAATTATTAGACTATTCAATTTGCACCAACTTTAATATAATTTATTTAAATGATCAACATTATAATATATAGGTGAGGCAGACCACCCGTAACAGTCATTTTTTTTCAAAAACGGTGTCTCGGTGACAGAAGTTTGCCGGATGCACTTTGCAATAATTCCATTCTTAACGGTGTCATCACGAAATTCTTCAATATGTTTAATATGACAGAAAGCTAATTTCTCGCCTTTCTTCAATGCAGCCTCAATAAAAGAGATCGCGTGCTTAATACTTTCAAGCCCAGTCCACAAATCACCGGCGCCATAGTTTGAGGTTATGCAGCTGTCAGTAGAAAACATACACGATTATTTTTTTATTATACGTCAAAATTGAAGAAGAAAAAAACTTAAAATAAATAATTTTCACGTACCTTTTATGCTATGCTATTTATACTATTTGCACACAGCTAGATAAAATGGTATTCGTTTATTAAAAAATTTCCCGATATAAGACAACAATAAAAAATAGTTCAATCGTACACTATTGCCCACTAGCGGCGCTAGTAGGCTTCGTGCACACAACCTATAGTACAGTATAGAAGCACGTCTGCAGTCAGTATTATAGCAAAATGAAAAACATTAATTTATTAAAATTAATTGATTATTTAATTCTCATTATTATTTGTCAGGATTCATGCCATAACAACACACAATCTGTGAAAATTTCAACTATCTAAAGTCTATCCCATAATTGTAGAAATTAAACAAATGAATATCGTTTATTTTAAGTTGGCAACATGTAAAAAATTTCAAAATTATGATTAGATTATTTATATTTTCCAAGTTTACTGTTTTAGCACTGTTTTACTAAATAAAAATAAAAATTAACCAAGGAAACGGAAAATAAAATAATGTCATTTTTAAATAACAAAATATTAGATTTGACTTTTCAAAAAGTAAATTGGAAATTAATCATGCTAAATTCTTTAAAAAAAGAAGAGAAATAGCTTTAATGAACAGTTATAACGTTCAAATACATTTCTACGCAATAATATTGCAGCTCGTGTTGTGATGTCCTAATATATTTTACAAAAATCGTCATTCCTTAAACCTTCATACTGTTTACTGGAAAGAAATATTTGGAAAAGTGAACAAGTATCATGTAAATTTTAAAATAATAATATACAAATGTAACATTCTTAATAAATAATAAACTACATTTTACAGTTATGTATCTTTATATTATAATATTATGCACAAATACCTGATGTAAATTGTTCGTTGAACAAGAGGCGCAAAAAAAATAGAACAAATATGTATTTGCTATATTTTTTTATGAATTATTTTTCTTTTTATTGTACAATTTCGTCATTTATAATTCAATGTTTTTAAATAAAAGTATAAATTTAAAATTTAAATGATACAAGTATGATACACACACAGAAAGATTGATAAAAATTGTAATGTCAATTTGATAATAATTTTTTCAAACTTCATATAACAAATTAAACAGCTATAAAACATTAATTTTTTATCACAAATTTTTAAAATTTAGTTAATAAAATATAATGAAACAACACATTCTGACAATTTTAACGAATTTTGTCGTTTTGAAATTATGACATCTTGAATATGATGACAGTGATTTATTTAGTTATTTAAGTAAAACTTACACGATACACCACCTTACAAAGCTTTTTTACAATAGAGAAAAGTCATACGTTATTCATTTGTTTAATTTCTACAATTATGGGATGGACTATACCTCTTACAGTTTGTGAGTGAGTCTTATGACAGCCGGACAAACGGACAGACATCGCAAGCTCAATAATAGGGCACGTTAGAAGGCACGGGACCCTAAAAATCGATACTGATAACATATTTCAGTGTTTAATAATAAATTAAATGTTCAATCTGATATGACTTTAGATTGGAAAAGATTAATAAATTACCCGAACAATTATAATCGGTTGTCATCGGACAATGATGACATGTTTGATGTTTTAGCATCGACGCTCTCAATACATTTTTGTTGTATAGATATTCGTTGGCGACAAATCCTTGCATAAGTTCAGAAGCACGTCATAATATCAATTTTCGATGTCATTGAATATATCGTTTTGATATAATTGATTTATGTAATCGATACGAAAACTCATACAATAAATATTTTAATGATGTATCTATCAAATATAACTGCCAATGAAAACGAAATTACTGTACCAGTAATATGTATACCTACCTATACAGTGAATCCTCGTGTTACACGGTTGTTAAGTTCGATACAAAGATAAACCAATCCTATAAATTATTAATAATAAAACTGTAAAGTGAGGTTATGTATCTGTGTGTCTTTTCCGCAGTAACTCTTATTAAACCCCTAATCCGAATTCAATTAAATTTGGTACGTGTATATAAGTCTCCTTAACTCAAAAGATAAGCTTGCTCGCGTGAAGGTAGGGTCTCCTATTCAAATACAAGTATTTTTCATACAAAATCAGCAAACGGCTGAACTGATTTTCAGTAAAATTCGGTAAACATTCTATATGGGGCTTCCATGCTCAAACGCTAGACCTTTATATAATTTTTGATGTAATCGATAAACATTCCCAGTGTATTTGGATGAAATTTTTTCCGGGATGTTAATAGATCTTCAAGTAAAATGATTCATTTTAGATCATTTTCTGACTGATGTCTGTGTGTATGTGTATGTGTGTAGTATGTAAGTGGTGAATTTTTTTCTCCTTAGATATCAAAAAAAAGGAATGACATAGGGTCGTGCGGTTTGTTTTGTTGTATTTTTCACCACTTAAGTTAGATATGATTCGATTTTGAGCCACATCGGTTTAATGGTTTCTGAGATATTCAAAAAAATGTTCTCTGTGTCACGTATTAACATAAGTAAAAAACATAAATGCCATTCTAGATGTTAAAATATAAATAAAATCTTAATATTTTTTTCTAAAATGTACAGATTTCGAGAAGAAAAATGTTTTCTAAAAAAAAATTACATGAAAATTATTTTTTATTTGTCTAATCAAGGTGTCTATGACCTTCAGTAGAGCAACAAACACGTAAGATGGCCATGTTTTAATATTAAGAACTAGCGGACCCGGCCCGGCTTCGCCCGGGTGCTAAGAATTTATATATTAATAACCGGGCTGATTTTATTAATACACTACTCACTCACTTCACTCGTTCGCTTGAATATTATTGATACATTACTCACTCGCTTCGCTCGAATATTATTAATACATTTCTCACTCGCTACGCTCGTTCGCTCGAATTTTATTAATACACTACTCACTCGCTTCGCTCGTTCGCTAGAAATTTTATTAATACATTACTCACTCGAAAAAAGTTATGAGTAGTTATGGTCTTGAAAAATTCATACAAACAAAATCCCATAGAAAAAAGCACTATCAGTTTTTTCCGAATTTTCCAATTTTCCGGGCAACTTTACCAATTTTTTTCTCCTAAAAACCTTATTCGGGCTATTACGAACATTTAAAAAAAATAGCCAAATCGGTCCAGCCGTTCTCAAGTGATGCGCTTACACACGAACAGCATTTGATTTTTAATATTTATACAGATAATTGTTTTGCTGGGAAAATTTTCAGTTACGAGCGATTGTTTACTAGGTGGGAAGTATAAGCCTGATTGTCCAGTCGAATTTTTAATTATTGTAATTATAAAATATAATTATAAACAGCGGCTTCCGACTTCCTTGTACACGAAAACGTAGAGAAAAATGATGACATCTGATGATGGACGAAGGTCCGAAAGCGCTTATGTATTGATGAATTAAAATTAAAAAAATTTTTAGAAAGGATTTCATTAATTTCATTATATTACATCGAATTTTCCAAATTTCTTGCGTATCACTATATAGGTAATGTTAAAACAAAATTCAGTAAATTACTCTCACTTCTTCACAAACATATTATTTCGTGTATCTAACGCAAAACGGTTAAGAGAGGGCGCGCGCGGCGCGAGACTTCTAATCAAAATGGGATTTGGCCATGCATTAAAACGACACTGACACTGACAGCGTATAGCACGTATTTATGTCGGCCATTATCTTTTAACGCAGCTGTGTTCTCAGTACACGCCGCACAATATTATTATCAACATAAAACATGGATGATTAGTTTCATCTTGAATCATGAAAATACGCTTTCTTTCACAACTGACGATTATTATTAAGATTATATTTATATACATCTCGGAAATTCTCATATCGGCGTCCTGCATTTACAAGCCTTGACTCTGGAATTTTTGACGAAACTGTACCAAAAACCAGAAATAAAAATTATGTAAATTATAAGCGACTAGGCCCTGCAGTCAGGGTCCATTCTGATTGATGTCGTTTGACACACACACACTGCACACACCTAAACGAACGTAACTATAAGTGAACTCTGTACTATAATATGGATAGTTGATAGCGATTAAAAAATGGGTAAATTTGTATAATATGTAGAGAATGTTCAAATACCTACATATTCTTCAAGACAGGTATTAATGTTCACAAAATTAGAATGAAAACTTCAGGTAAGGCTTGTAATCTAATTCTTTCTATAAAATTCGATCAATTTTTTGACATTTCAAAATATGACATCCACAAGTATATCACTTAAAAACCTTCGTTTATTAGCGGTTCTATTCCACAAAGATTGGACTAAAAATTTGCAAATCGTCGCAAGGCCAGTCTTCTTCCAATGTTCAACAAGAATATTATTAATATGAAGATTTAGAGAAAACCTCTGTGATACATCAGGATCAAAATTATTATTCCTGTGCCATCAGGAAGGTTTTCCTTCAATCTACATAAAGACGACGATCTGCAAATTTCCAGTTCGATCGCCAGGTTTAATTTTATTATTATTAATATGAAGGAACCCCTCCGTGGCACAAGAATCAATAATTGCAATTATTGATCCTGTGCCACGGAGGATTTCCCTAAATCTTCATATTAATAATATTCTTGTGAAACATCTGAACAAGGCTAGTCTTGCGACAATCTGTAAATTTCTAGTTCAATCGCCAGGTTTAACTGAAATGAAATAAACGCCATTTTGTGTCTGGCAATGATTTCTAATAGGAAAGAGTCATATTTTTAATGCCTCATTGTCGGATTAAAATGTAATCTAATTTCCAGCCAATCAAAGGAATTTCTAAGCCACAAAATAATGTCATTCGTATTAGAAATACCTTGTATTTTTTGATGTCCGTCTTGTGACTTCCTGTGTTTTAACACGCGTTTCAGCAACGAGTTGCTATCTTCAGGTGTGGTTAATTTTTTTTTAAAATTACACATTGAGTATCCGTAACACGTTATAATATTAAGCACACGCATATTGTAGTGGATTGTGGAGTACTGATTTAAATTTCGAAATTTTATGATTTATATTATAGTAGGTAGATGAAATGGACTTGTGAGTGTCTATGTATTTTGGTAGACGATTAATGAGTATTGGGTGTTTGTGTGTTGTTAATTATTGTGTCGTATATTATGTTCGATTTTAACGTTAGTTTGTCATTAAGAATGTTGGTATTGTTGAATTTTTTTGCTTTATATATTTCATATTCTTCGAGGGTGTCCATGTGTTTACCTTTACTGCAAATATGTTGTGGAATAAAATTTGTTTCAAAATCGTGATATTCATGATTTTGAGAAATTATATGTTGGGACTAAGAAGTAGAATCGGACACCATATTGGTTAAATTAACCCAGACTTAGTTATAAATTAAATTCCGTTGTAGTTTTCGACAGAAGTTGAAAATTAACTTTGAATATAATAGGAAAGCTGTAATTAAAACGAGTGAGGCGCGATGAAACTGAATACTATATCCAAATCTGGTGGATAACCTACATTTTATTGTGTATGTTATGTAACCTTCATTATAGATTATTTGTTAACGTTACACTCTGTACGTTAGGAAGGCCAAACAACAGCCTTAGGGATCTATTCTAAGGTAAGCCTTCTGGCTTCTACACTGTGTTACTTAATATTTGAGCCATATTGGAAATTTATTTGAACCGTTGGGAATTAGCATGTAAATATTGGCTCTATTTTTTTTAACACAACAAAATGTGCATCGCCATTAGTACTTTTACAATGATATTTTAGAATATTGTTTGTTTTTGTTTTTGTTTTTGGTTTTTTTATTTTTAAGTATTTTTAATTTATTAATTTTGAAAATCGCGTGTAACTTTTTAAGTATAAGCATTTCTGAACACATGTCTATAGGAACTTTTTTCACAATTTTGTTCCATACATCACGTTCGTGAAGTTTGGCCAAGCATTATAGATACACTCTGTATACAGTAGAGCCAATATTTGCAAACGTTTTAATTCCCTATGGTCTAAATATTCCGCGACACAGTGTATAAAGCACTGCAAAGTTACCACCAACACTTAAGCGAAATCAGATATCTTGTGTTTATTCATCTGTGACCAAAAATCAAAACCTCTTATGTCGATTTTTGTTTTTGAAGTGAATACTTCATATGCGACTCCGGACGCGTTTGCGGTTTGCGCAAAGCGTTAAACGATGGCACGCGTCCTCCACTACTTTCCATGAGGTAGACACGGGGCACAGGGAGTTCTTTTCGCCGTACCAGTATAGAGTAGTGCAACGCAAGGCCGCGCAAGATCAACGTTAACTCTTTTTCTCTCTTTCGCTCTTCTCCGTCATTCAACTAATTTAAAAACATGGCGGTCGCTTGCACATCATGAATATGCGCGAGTTTTACACTTCGAGTGATTTAGCTGATACTTCTCTAAGCTGTGGTATGGAGTAGATTATTGTTCTGTTCTATAATGTTGTCAAGCCGATACCGCATCGGAGATAGTTTTTACTGCAAAACTATGCAAGTTTCATTAAAATCTCATCAGTAGTTTTTGCATCGACTCGGAACCGGCAGACAGAACTACATAAATTTACTACACGATTGACAATTTGTGTCAGGAATGGCAGCTGCGTGCCTGCTAAGAACATGACAGTCGTTTGCACATGACGTATGTGCGAGTTTTACAATTCGAGTGATTTAGCTGATACTTCTCCAAGCTGTGGTATGGAGTAGATTATTGTTCTGTTCCATAATGCTATGTCGGAGCGACATCACCGCGTCGGAGATATATAAATAAGGGCGTGTGAAGTGCCTAGCCGTGGTGTCTATCTACTCAAGTGGATACATATATCTCTAGAACAGATTTGGTATGTGAGAAAACCATCTGTCACCCACTTCATTAAACTTGATGTCAAATGCCTTAGTACTATTGGCTCACAAGATAATTGCTTACCAAGTTAATTGTTACAACGTATAAACCTGCATATGTACCTAGGCGATGACGTGTGGATTCTGTGTAAACATATTATTATATTAGTGATGATCCACAAATGTTGCTATATTATAAAATACAAAGCTTTAACCCATGAGGACTGTATTTATACTATAGGTGCAGCCGCTCGACTTGAAGCATCAATCACATCCCGCCCTCGTGGCAAATTTTATCCAAATGAATGAGAGCTGCCAGGCTTTTTTTCTACCACCTGATAGCGCCACTTACAAGTGAAGTATACGTCACTTTAATGTAATTCAAATGTCAGTACAGTTTGTATTTCCCGCCCACCTGATGGCTCCACTAGCAAGTGATGTATCTGCATTCAATCATTTAATGGCTAAATCACAGTTTTGTATTTATTTAATTATTTCTTCCTTAATAATGAGGAATGACTAAACACAAGCCGTTTATCTCTAAACGTTTGACATACCTTACTAGCGCCATCTGACGACTAAAAAATGTAAACGTTTGATGTATACCTTACTTGCCACTCATAGGTGACAGGACCATTCTACAGAAAGAGCCGTAATCAGTACTCCAAAGAACTTATGAAATACAGAAATATTAAAATTTTTAGATTTATTTTTCATTTTAAATTTGAACGATCCGTAAATTCTAAAAATAACAGTTCTGAAAGTTCTGGGGCATCTGTAGATGAACTAAACCAAACTTTATTTTCAAATTCTAGCTTGGGTAATAGAAACCCAAAACAATAAAATTAAACCTTCTTAACTAGTATGTCATTAATTTTCAACTAATTGGCAGACGATGAACAATAGACACTGGAAGACGGAAGTGCTAGGCAATTACTCGTATATCTTATAGATCGATCAATAATACTAACTAATCAATGACACATTTATATTATGCATCCCAACTAATATTATAACTGCGAAGATGAGTTTGTTTGTTCTGCTTTCACGCCTCAACTACTCCACCAATCTCTGTGAAATTTTGCTATAATAACTAGCCAGCCCGGATTCGCCCGGGTGAAAATCGGGGGTAATTTGAGAGAGATTAAAGAACCGATTTCAATTTTTTTCACTGTTCGATAGGCGATATTAATTAACTTTCTAAACCTTGTATTTTCGTAAATATTTTGAAAATTAAAAAGTCAGCTTTTATTTTATTCCGAAGGAATTGATCTGTCAAAAAGAAATGAGCTAGCTGACAAGCATGATTTGGTTAATTTCATTGTTAATTTATTCATTCCCAATTAAAATTATTTTTTCCGCAAATTAATTTACATGTAGTCTGCAAGAAAACAGTATAAAGTAAAGGCTTGATTCTATTCTATTTTTAACCTTCCTACAAAATTTGACGCTAGAGTAACTGTGGACGTCATAATCTAAAGTCAACTATTTTTGACAATTAAAGCTACTAAAGGTGATCATTTATCATTTTTAATGGCATGCGTAAATTAAAATAAAATCAGGGTCAACAATTTATTTTTTTAAGATTTTCAATAAAATGCACATTTACAATGACAACGTTATCCCTATCCTTACTTCCTTACTAATTATAAAAAAAATATTAAAAGCCTTCGGGAATCGAACCTGAGGTTGGCGTTTGTACCTGTCGCTAGAATCGTACTTTTCTACACGGCCACCTGGCTTATTGTGTCTAAGACCTTAACATAGTTATACATGCTGTGTTTTGTTTCATATGTCAATCACTTCCGATTATTTCCGTTTCATTTAATATTTCTAAAATGCCACCCCAGTATGAGACATTAAACGTTATATTCACTTCAAAACGGAAATTGCATGTTTGCTGCTCAATCACGCGCTAACTATTGAACGGATTTATTTGAAAATTTGTATGAATACAGCAGAGGCACTAGAATAAAATATAGGCTTTATAAAATCTATTAATCTAATAAATGTGCTTCAGTTATATGTAGAGAATAAGTAAGGTATACTGTAGTACCTATTCTATTATATTAACCTCAAAACGCATGCGTTGCTATGCAGTGTGCATAATGGAGAAAGTGCTGTCACTTGTCAGTAGTGAGCGGGTGTTGATGGCACATGGTTTTATTAGCTACGTTTTTGTCAAATATTATAGACAACGTCTGTCTGATGTTTGCCTGTAACTTGGTAACTATTCAATCAATTTCCATGCGATTTTCACGAATACCGCGGAGATAAAACATGTGGTAATGTTTTCATTATGCTATCATAATGCTTATGTATCAAAATGCTAATCATAACATCATAATGCTAAACATAACCCAAGCAATGCCGGGTAAATTCTGCTAGTAAAAAAAAATAATGAAATTTAATTATGTGCTATTAACAAAATAATTTTGGATCTCTCTATTATTTGAAATGCTTTTTGTGTCAACAACCAGTAATTGCTTTATTTATTAATAAATACATACACTACATAGTACCTATGTATAATTATCCCTCGTTTATACAAAGGGTTGATTTTACGATAGTAAATTTTTTCAAACAATTCCGATCCGCATGTAGAACTGGAAAACTGACGTTTGATCGCCCACGGGTAGGTAGGAATAACAAAATGTTGAATAAGTATGGATTAATTTTGCAAATTTTAAAATGACACTTTTCAACCCAAACTGTTCAAGTATAAAAAAATAGAAAACCACAATTTAGTCACTTCTTAATCGCAACCATTTTATTAATTTAGTTTTTGCAAATAGTGGGAACATTGTGCATTGTGATGTACATCCGTAATATTAAAATTGTGAATTTCAAAAATATTATTGGTATCTAACTTTCGCTCTATGTTCCTCACAATAAAAAAACGTATATATCTACCTGTTGTTATATTATATACCTAATAAAATCATTTAAAAAGAAAAAAACAAGGCGCGATATTCATGTAGGTATTGTGTGTAAACGGTTTTACCGAACATAGGGAAAATAACACTAAGAAGATCAATTTTGTAGTAGGCTATGGCCATAAGACCTAATGTAAATATGTATTGGATTACATAGAAAAAATAGTGCAGTGAATTTTTTAAACAATTTTCCATAGCAACGGTTGACTATTAAGCGAAACTCGGAACCAGCTAAAAAAAAAAGTCTTGAGGTGTCGTAAGATACCCGACAGAAGCTATGTTTCTTACGCATTGTATATAAAACCGAATTTATCAAAGATATAAACAATACAAATAAAAAGTTATTATTTGACTGCCATTTTGAAATCTGACGCCATTTTATTTTTTTGTGTCTTATTAAACTCTCAAATATCCATTTTCAAAAGGATCGGATAATTTTTACAAAGAAGTATATACCTATGGCCGCCATTTTAAAATATGACGTCATTTTATATTTTTGCGTTCTATAAAACTCGTCAATATCTATTTTCAAAAAGATCAGATAATTTTTACACAAAAAGTACATATTGCCGCCATTTTGAAATCTGACGTCATTTTATTTTTTTGTGTCTTATGAAACTCTCAAATATCAATTTTCAAAAGGATCGTATAATTTTTAGAAAGGAGTACATACGGCCGCCATTTTTAAATCTGATGTCATTTTATTTTTTTGTGTCCTTTGAAACTCTCAAATACCGATTTTCAAAACAATCGGATAATTTTTACAAAAAACTACATTTGGCCGTCTTTTTTAAATCTGACGTCATTTCATTTTTTTGTGTTCTATGAAACCCTCAAATATCAATTTTCAAAAGGATCGGATAATTTTTACAAAAATGTACATACGGCCGCCATTTTGAAATCTGACGTCATTTTATTTTTTTGTGTCTTATGAAACTCTCAAATATCAATTTTCAAAAGGATCGTATAATTTTTAGAAAGGAGTACTACATATTTCCGCCATTTTGAAATCTGACGTTACTTTCTTTTTTTGTGTCCTATAAAACTCGCAAATATCAATTTTCAAAAGGATCGGATAATTTTTACAAAAAAGTATATATAATGGCCGCCATTTTGAAATCTGACGTTATTTTATTTTTTTGTGTCCTATGAAACTCTCAAATATCAATTTTCAAAATTCTTACAATTCTTACAAAAAAGTACATATGGCCGCCATTTTGAAATCTGGCACCATTTAATTTTTTTGTGTCCTATGAAACTCTCAAATATCAATTTTCAAAAGGATCAGATAATTTTTACAAAAAAGTACATATGGCCGCCATTTTGAAAAATCTGACATCATTTTATTTTTTTGTGTCCTATGAAACTCTCAAATATCAATTTTCAAAAGGATCGGATGATTTTTACAACAGAGTACATGTGGCCGCCATTTTGAAAAATCTGACGTCATTTTATTTTTTGGTGTCCTATGAAACTCTCAAATATCAATTTTCAAAAGGATCGGATAATTTTTACAAAACAGTTCATATGGCCGCCATTTTGAAAAATCTGACGTCATTTTATTTTTTGTGTCCTATAAAACTCTCAAATATTAATTTTCAAAAGAATCGAATAATTTTTACAAAAAAGTACATATGGCCGCCATTTTGAAATCTGACGCCATTTTATTTTTTTGTGCTTTATTTCCTTAGTCTGATTTTATAACATTTATCCGATCCACTGAAACGTTACCGGAGAAAGACCTTTTGCCTGTGAAAATTCAAAAGTACGATTTGCACCCGGACGAAAGCCGGGCCGGTCAGCTAGTTATCATAATATTGTATTGTCACCGGAGCTACACATGTGTGCAAAATTTCAACTCAATCGGATCACGGGAAGTGGGTGAAAATTCCAAAGTACGATTTACACCCGGACGAAGCCGGGCCGGTCAGCTAGTTACCATAATATTGTATTGTCACCGGAGCTACAGATGTGTGCAAAATTTCAACTCAATCGGATCATAGGAAGTGGGTGAAAATTCAAAACTACGATTTGCACCCGGACGAAAGCCGGGCCGGTCAGCTAGTTATCATAATATTGTATTGTCACCGGAGCTACACATGTGTGCAAAATTTCAACTCAATCGGATCACGGGAAGTGGGTGAAAATTCAAAAGTACGATTTACACCCGGACAAAACCGGGCCGGTCAGCTAGTTACCATAATATTGTATTGTCACCGGAGCTACAGATGTGTGCAAAATTTCAACTAAATCGGATCATAGAAATTGGGTGAAAGTTCAAAAGTACGATTTACGCCCGGACGAACCGGGCCGGTCAGTTAGTTACCATAATATTGTTTTGTCACCGTAGCTACACATGTGTGCAAAATTTCAACTCAGTCGGTCGCAAGATTTGTAACAAATATACGGAATCAAGCTAAATTAAACCATACCGTTTAAAAAACAAAGCATCTACTACCTACTTACTTTTGCGTGATGCCAGAACATACGTTTTTATTTGAGAATCAGTTCGGTTGCTTTTGCGTGATGCCAGAATATTTTAAAACTCGCAGTCGCATAAGAAGTTATTTACTTAAAAAAAAATCATATAAATCGGATCAGTGGTTCTTGAGTTATAAGCGTACAAAGAGACATACAGACAGAGAAAGTCAAATTGTTCGGGAAGGTATGAACGTCGAGAAATTTTGGTCCGATCCCTAGGTCTCGCCATCCGATCGACGTCGATAATTAGTTACACGTCATTTTAACTCAGTAGGCCAGGGTTTTTAAACTTAAATTCAAACATCAGCAGTCAAAAAATTGAATAACTATATTAAAATAATGCAATATAAGATAGAGCATACGCTATCTTCCAATATCCATATCACACTGTGCAACAGACAAGGACAACCGAAACAAGTTCGCGATTTATTAGATAAAGTCGCATTTATTTAGTTTAATAATCATATAAATCTGTATAAAAAAACTGTTTTGACACAATATTATACATGAAATCTATCTAAAATTTTCTGCTCTTTCGTTTAAGACAGGTTTCGAATCGATCTGACTTAAATTGAGCAAACTATAAGCAAAAAACACCGTTTTTTCTAATTTGCTCCCCTCTGGGGCCAAAATTCAAAAATCGGGCGACGTTAGGATCAAATAGACCCCGAGAGGAATCGAACAAAAAAAAGTTTTTGAAAATTGGTTCATCCGTTTGGGCTGTACGCGTGACACAAAATAGCGTGACAGATTCACAGATTCACAGATTCACAGATTCACAGATTCACAGATTCACAGATTCACAGACAAAGCGAGTGTATATAGGCGCTTCTAGAAAGAAAAAAAGGATGTGGGTCTCGGGACCCCCGACAGATGTGAAACATCAAAGAAAACGTTATTGAACTCGGTGGTATTCTCTAAGTAGTAGTATATATATTTTTTTTTACCATTTTATATTTTTATATTGAAAAGATAATCCATTTAATAATATTAATGTTAATTAGTGAATATTATAGGTCAGGAAAGAAAAATTTAATTATATTTAAAATTTTTTGATGTGATTTTATTTTATGAACATATATTATATGTGACTGTAAGATTAAGACAGAGCCTCGCCTCGTGTCATATTTATACGCACTCTCAAAAGCAGCAACTAACTGTTATGCTGACGTAATCCTATACAGAGTGTCCACGGCGACGTTGGCTAACATGGGTATCTTTGTTATTAGTGGAGATAGAAAGTACGGTTAAATGGGCAAAGTAGTGCAGAATTATGTGCTCATTAACGTCCCGTCGAAAAAACAATTGAATTTTGACACACTATGGATTTATTTAGAAAATAGTGAAAATTGCCGCTTTTGAAAACTGGCCATAACTTTTTTATTTATGAAGATATCTGAAAATTTCTTTAACCATTTTTTGATCAGCTTCTTAAGATCTTTTCAGTGGCGTAGGTTTAATTTTTTTATATCCACTACATAATGATATATCGACATGAACTTTGGTTTTTCTTATGGACACCATATTGAATTTTTAGATATTCGAATTCTGCTTATTTTTCTGATTAATTTGGTGTATCATATGCCACATTTAAAAAATTTTTATTTAACGTCCCATATTAGAGACATTAAAAACAACTGACAGTCAAATTATAGTCAAGTAGTGCGAAATTTTAAAGTGCAAAATTAATAATAAATCGTTGTTTAGCAGATCTGAATTATAATTTGACTGTCAGTTGTTTTTAATGTGTCTTTAATATGGGACGTTAAATGCAAATTTTTTAGACGTGGTATATGATACACCAAATTAATCAGAAAAATATGCGGAATTCAAATATCTAAAAATCCAAAATGGCGCCCATAAGAAAAACCAAAGTTGATGTCAATATCTGATTATGTGGTGAATATAAAAAAATTAAACCTACGCCACTGGAAAGATTTTAAAAAGTTATCAAAAAATGGTTAAAGAAATTTTCAGATATCTTCATAAATAAAAATGTTATGGCCAGTTTTCAAAAACGGCAATTTTCACTAGTTTCTAAATAAATCCATAGTGTGTCAAAATTCAATTGTTTTTTCGACGGGACGTTAATGAGCACATAATTCTGTACTACTTTGCCCATTTAACCGACTTTCTATTTCCACTAATAACAAAGATACCCATGTTAGCCAACGTCGCCGTGGACACCCTGTATACTGCACTGTAACACCGCGTGTGCTACAGTGCACGCCTGAGCCAGTGCCGCAGTGGTGGGGAGAACAGCAGCGAAGGAGCGGACCAAACATTTCGTTGCATATTTCCCCTCACGCGGCTGTTCACAGCCCGACATAAAAGATGTTTCACATCAAAAATGTAATACTAGTAGGTAATAATCTCCATATATAAATATTATAATATTATACCGAAACAATTCTACTGTGCTAACCTAAAAGACAGTCATAATATATAAATTCCAACCATTCGACAGGTAATCCGGCAGGTAATTCAGATGTGAAATTTCGAAGAGAAAATCTTCTTGGTTAAAGGAGGAAGAAAACACGGCGATACTGATATTTCAAATTTGTATTTATCGCTTAAGTTTCGGGATATTTTCTCCCATCTTTATAGAGCTCTGGTAAAATAATAACAATGGAGTATAATATGAGGATAAAAATCTCCCGAAACGTAAGCAATAAATGCAAATTTGAAACACCGCCGTGTTTTCTTGATCCTTAAGTCAAGAAGATATTCTCTTCGAAATTTCACATCTAAAAGACAATACCCCTAAATTCTTAGTTTCGAGAAAACGCGCCTTTAAATTCTTATAGCTTATGAATTGATGATGTTCAGTGCATGTACTGGAAATTGCATAAGGGATTTTTGTTAATCCAGTGCTCTTCCTGTTTTTAGCAGGGATGTTATGGAGCTCCGTAACCGTAACCAGAACTATCGGATATACGAAATAATTACATATATCCGTATCCATAACCGAAACCGATAAAATACTCCTAAAATATCCAGATCCGAAATCTCATATCCCTAACAACCCTGGTTTCTAATATTGCAGGTTGACATTTTCCTAAAAACCTAGAAAGTGAATTACTACAAATGGGAAAAATGAAGATACTGCTAACTTTAGATTAGGACTATAGTCACTCAGTTCCAATTTCTGTCACCATGAACGCGATATGTCAGCTATCCCTACATTTCCCCTCCGTACATATATAGTCTACCGAGACACCCTATATACTACGAGCAGAAATACGGAGCTTACTAGAATTGGACGGCCAACGATCGCAGTGGCAAATCAGTAACTAATTAATGTGCAAGATTAGTCAACAATCTAGATCACAAAGTATCATAGAAAAATTCCGAAATCTGCCACGCTGGCGCCTATTGCCATTCTGCTGTCTATACAAAAACAACGAAAACACTGTGCGTTGGTGAGTTGTTTCTACCCTGTTTATGAACAAATGCCCGCTATAATTATTGTCAGTAGAAACTCAAATATCTCAACAAAATACACTTCATGAGCGACTTTATTGCCGAGTATTGAATTACGTAATTACAATTTAGCGGGCGTATTCTTAGGATTTCTATTCGAGATGGCACTGACTAATGTCATTAAAGTCGTCGTAATATATTATATTATGTAGTTTGAAATACACGCTTCCTGGAATGCGAAGTACAGGCAGATCCCGACTTACGCAAGTCTTACGTAAACCCGTATTCTGTACGAGGTACTCCCATGGAATTTTCGAAGTAAAACTTCTTTAGGCGCGGTAGGAAGGAGTGATTCCGATTGGATATGGAAAAAGCGTGCGGAACTTACGTAGTGGTGGGAATACCTACCTAAGGAGAAAGGAATACAACCGCGCTACTAGTTAACTTATAAATTTTCAGGACTGTTATTTTTAAAACCGGTTTAAGTCCTAAAAAAACTGTTACTGTTTTTAAAGTGAAACTTCTTTATTTTTTTATATATTTATTGTAGATTATAGACGCGTCGACAACTTAGGTCATTAGCGTCTTAAATAATTACATTAAATAACAACTAACTTAAAACTAAATAACATCGCAAAACATCCATGAGCGCAGGTGGGATTCAAACCCACAACAGTCTAGTCTAGAGGCTAGTATCAAGTACGCTATCCACTAGGCTACACTTCCCTCTGAAACTTCTTTAGGTGCAGTAGGAAAGATTGATTCCGATCGGATATGGAAAAAGCGTGACGGAAGCAGTGGTAGATGTAAGGAGAAAGGAATACAACTGTGATACTTACTAACAGATGGCAGTAAAGAATAAATGAAAAAACGTTTCCTCTGTTCCAATAAACTGTCCTAGACGGGATACGCTCATCGAATGTTTGAAGTAAAACTTCTCCCAGGCACGGTAAATAGGAGTGAATCCGATCAGATATGGAATAAGCGTGAGGGTAAAAAGAAGGGAATACATCCGCGCTACTTGTTAAGTCGCCAACAGATGGCAGTAAAAATAATGAAAAAAGACGTTTCTTCTGTTCATATTATATAAATTGTCCTAAATGAAAAGTTAAGATTGTTTTTAGTGAGCGTGAACGAGAGAGTACGCGAAAGTTGAGTGAGCGACATCTTTACTGGCATTCCTCCCTCCAAATTTCTGATATAGTAACTCTATGAAATTTCGCGGAAGGGATATTTTTGACGAGCTCTTCGATGTTCTACAGACTCTGTCGTATCTGGATTCTAGAGCGTATGCTATAATATTCAATCCTCCTTGGTCAGCTGTAATTTTGAGATTAAGTAGGCGTCAAACGATTCCTAGGGTATCAATACGTGTAGATCTATTAAAATCCCGAAAAAAATTCGGGTTGATTCCAACACTTCTCTGCCATAGAGGTGGGAAGTAAAAATACGTTTAATCGCCCGAATGCCTTGAATATTTTTTTAATTTTTTTTGAAAATATCTTTTTATTTGAAATTGTTTAACAAAACGCGATATGTCCAAGTCATTCGATGAAATGTCTTATTTCGTATTATGTCTCCAACTGTCAACACAATTCATGTACAGGTTCCGTAACGTAGCTAAAGTCATGAAATACGCAAAAAGATATGAGAACATCCGATGTGCGCAGTGCAACAGAGAATAGAGATGAGGCCGTAGTAACTGTGTTCGAGAGACCATAATACCTATATTAACACTCCGGCAGCTCTGTGCGAAGAGATTTCTCACCACTATTTGACAGCGAGTACAGAGTGAGCATCCTCAATAAAGGAAACTGTTTTGCAAAAGCCCACATTCCGGCCACGCTGTGTGACTATAGATTGTGTGCACGAAACCTACTAGCACCGCTAACGGGCAATAATGCACGATTGAACTCATTTTTATTGTTGTTTTAGACAAAATTTTTTAATAAACGAATACCATTTAATTTCGCTGCGTGCATATAGCATAAATAGCATAGCATAAAAGGTACATGAAAATTATTTATTTTAAGTTTTTTTCTTCTTCAATTTTGACGTATAATAAAAAAGCGGTCAAGTGTGTGTGGAACTCGCGCTACGAAGGTTCCGTACCGTTACAACAACTAAGTTAGCTAGACATATTCTGTGAAAATTTCAACCGACTACATGTTACTACGGTTCCAAGGATACAGCCTTTAAAAGGTTTTTCCGTTTTTTGTGTGGGAACCTCCCTTTAATTTTTACTTTTTGTGATTTTTTCCTTTACTTGTGCTGCGAGATCTTGCTTTTTGCCAAATTTCATGATTCTAGATCAACGGGAAGTACCCTTTAAGTTTTTGATGAGTGAGTTTGCAAATATTAAAATAGGTATAGGACCCCCTTTAATTTTTACTTTTTGTGATTTTCGGATTTTTTCTTTTACTTGTGCTGCGAGACCTTGCTTTTTGCTAAATTTCATGATTTTAGGTCAACGGAAAGTACACTTTAGGTTTTTGATGAGATAACAAAATGGCCGTATTTTTCGATTGCGTTGACTTAAATTCTTTACAACTTTAAGGGATCGTAAACTTAAGTATTTCGTATAAATTTCAACTTGATATCTCTATCCGTTCCTGAGAAAATGGGTCTTGAAAGACGGACACCCAGCCAGTCAGCCAGCCAACCACTATAAGGGTTCCGTTTTTTCTTATTGAGATACGGAACCCTAAAAATAACTAATTAATTTATATCAGACATGGAGGTGTATCTACATCTATGTCTATGGTTTATATTGACAGACGACAGCATAACCTAAAACCATGGCGCCTGTAATCTTGCGGACCAGGTTTAAAAGTGTCAAATTTATCAGATTTAGTAATAATTTCCAAATAACTTGGAAGTAAAATCATGGTTTTACTTACTTGACTTTTCAAACAACAATGCTCACTGTCAACTACGGAAAATTAGAGTTTCGAGTTTACAATGAATCTCACAATGAGCGCTCGCGTCGATATTATTATAACTCCGCCCCCCTGCACACAGTCTATTATAGGTCTTGCCTCATCATTTGACAGAGTTCAATGCGTATCCATGTATAAGTATCAATCTACCGAACATATATATGAGTCGCGCTGTGTGACGTGTCATTTGAATGATTAATAAAAAAGAGTGTGGTTGTACTTATGTACGCACGTCAGAAGTTATACTTCTTTGGCGAAACATAACAAAAATAACTCCAAAAATTTTATCCTGCGTGCACAAATCTGCACATATAAGAAGATCAACCCACACACTTCTTAGAAGATGAGCCACTATCTCTATTTTGAACCATATAATTTTTTATAAGGTAATTCATTCTGTTTCCTAGCATCGAGCTGACAGGTCGCTCAACAATAAGTTGTTCTAGAAGTTTTCAATAATTGTTTATCTATATTATATTATAATTATACTTATTTGTACTACAATTTTATATTTTCAATAAATCTAATAAAAGTGTTTAAGTTGATAATAATAATAAAATAAAAGTTTTTTAAAAACATAATTTGCAAAAACCAAATTATAACTCGCGGCGGTGCTATCCGTTACACCACGCTCATCTTACATAGCAGTGCTATATAATAGGGTATTTTAATCATGAAAAATAATAAAATAAATAATGTAAACAGTACGGGTGTTGGAGTACGAACTCATATTTAACGAAAGCGGTATAAACGAGCGTTTGTATAGCAATAGCTTTTAATAATGTTATTCAAAACTGAAAACGCTCTTGTCACATTGTGATTGGTGATAATAGGGTATTATTACGAAAACTATTTCAAAAAACTGTTGCCAGTTTGCCTTCATTTTCATTACACATGTTTTTATTTCAATTTCAATTTATTTATTCCTCAAAAAAAATAGGTATAACAATTTATATAATAATTATGAAAATGAGGATTTTCTGCCCAACTTGGGAGACCAGTGCTAGGGCAGAAGTCCAGAAATATAAAGAACGTGTACCTATATATTTGTTTTCTCCTTATTATTAACAAGTAAGTTTGTCGGATGTGTGTGTGTGTGTGTGTGTATGTTAGTGAAGTGCGTACATTGTCATAATTTTACGCTAGAATCTGAAATACAACTTTGGCATCTGAATTATAATCATGAACTTCCTATTAACTTCATGGTGTTAAACGTAAAAATTCACTCTCATCATTTTTCCATAACACGCCAAAAGAAGTATAACTTCAAAAATTAAATTGAATTAAATGAAACATTTATTCGGTCGCTCTGTGGTTATTTGACAGAGTTCAGTGTGCATCCATATTTTTCAAGTATCAAGCTACGTTACGGAACCTGTAGCTCCGTACATAACTCACATAAGTATAGCTCACTGCTCAGCTCCAACTGACAGACAGTCCCTTTTATTTGCACCATTCCGTTTTTACGGCTGCAGTAATCATTTCGACGAATTTATTGTAAAATACTCGAAACGCAGAGCGTCAATATATTATCCTTATTGATTTTGGCCGCTTTTTGTAAATATATTATGTTTGTTCCTGTATTTATGTGGATGATAATGTTGTGCATATGTAAAAATAAAAATTCTGTTTTACAATATAATTTTTAAGTACATAAAACTTTACATAGGTGCCTCTTAAAAATACATATGTGTAAAAAACAAGGTGATAAAAATATATCAATGACAAACGCACCAATGCGCATTTGATGTATTAAAAAGAGATAAGTACATTTTAGATACTGTTACAGCGCCTATACATATATACATAAGCTATTCCATTTTTGTTGTTTTTTAGAGCATCTGGATAACCATGTAGTAGAGGGAACAATAATTCTGAGCTGCAGACATAGAGATATCATAGATAGAGGATGGAATCCACCCAAAAAAATCTGTAAATCGGTTGACCCTGCAGGCCATCCCTGGAACTTCCCATTTTCAAACGCTTTGAGTTCGAAGCACTTGATAATATACCCAAAAGTAGATTTTTTAGCTCTTCGAGCTCAAAAATCTGAAAATTGCTGATAACAACACTATTTTAATTTTTGAAAAGCTGTAACTTTTGAACGCGTCGTTTGATTTTGATTTTTCAAACGTTATTCAATGCGGCTTTTTTAACAAAAAAACTGATAAATAAAAAAAATCGCGCAGTTGAAAAATGTTGCAGTTATCTTCAAAAAACATTTTTTTTGAAATTTTTAAACGGCTATAACTTTTGAACGCGTTGTTCGATTTTGATCTTTAAAACGGCATTCGACGCAGTTTTTTTAAGCTCTAAAAATATTGTAAGAGGTACAAAATCTATTGGTTGAGAAATCTCGAAGCTATTTTGAAAAAACACTTTTTTCGAAATCTGTTGACTACGATATCTCTCGAACGGATTAACCGATTTTGATCCGCTTAGCAGCATTCAACGCAGTTTTCTGAGGAGAAGAGCTGGTTAGATTATGAAATCAATCGGTACAATGTTCTAGAAATTATTTTGAAAAAACATCGTTTTAACAACTTTTTTTCGGTTTTTTTGGAATTTTTCAAAATTTATTGGGCGGAATCGGTTCAAATTTTCAGAAAATCTAAGTTCAGTGGAACCCTTTCGAATGCCGCAAATCGCGATTCGATCGGTCAAGCCGTTCAAAAGTTATGAAAGGTTTACATATACACACACATACATACAGACATACTGACATCATCGTCAAAATAGTCAGAATAGCTTCCTAGGATCACAAAACGTCGAGATCTGATGAAAACTCGATTTTCGAAAATCGGGGTGAAATCAACAACTTCCCTATTTTTGAAAATTTTCAATTTTCTTAGCGGGAAGTTAAAAAGTGTCGGTGCAAAAGATAGAGATGGAAAAGAGAGCAGTTATTCTATCTTTTTCTATCACAAATACATAACGATGGTTACAGATATAACATAACAATACTTACAATATTTTTTTTAATTCACAAATGCGTTAGAAGACAAGGAAAAGAGAACTGCTTCGTTTTCTATCTTTCTTTTCCAGCCTGACACTCACTTATAGTTATGCCTATGACTCCCCTACTCTATCTATGATATCTCTATGGATTCAGAACGCAATGTCAGATTCTGGTTTAACAATGATCTCTACATAGGAAAAAAAAATAGTCATCACTATAGTAGGGGAGCCCACGATGCTAAATGGGGATTTACTCGAGCGTCGTGGGGACCTATTGGATTTTGAAGATTAGATGGTAGAAAGAAAAAAAGGTTATATCATGTGTACACTTTCACTGGTGGGGGGGAGCGACTACAATCTTTCAAAAATGTAAAAAAAAACAGTTACATAGAAATACTCGAGCGCGTCAGATATTGATAGTGTATATGCCCCACGTGTCTCTGATGACGGAGGTATATTAATCTGCCCGTTTGGATGGTGGGGGCGGCCGTACGGAAGGGTTAAAAATGGGGGGGAAAAAATTTACTCGAGCGCGTCAGATATTCAGAGGGGATGTTAAGTGATCTCGAACGAAGCTCTCATTCAAAAGACTGACGATTCGGATGTGACGCAAGCTCGTGGCGTCTTTTCGAAAATGCAAAAAAAAAAACGCTATTTTGAAATACTCGAGCGCGTCAGATTTTCATACAGACGGTTCAGCTTGATGTCCTGGTCGTGCTGATCCATAATCTGACGATTATTTGGAGGGATTTTCTTAATCTGACCGTTTGAAAAAAAAATTTTTTCATGACTTTTTTTCTTAAATCATTGAATGTAACAAATAAAATATTTGATACTAGCAAATTCCTTCCTCCAATTTTGCGATGATTCTTTTTTTCTGTTCATTGTTTTATAATTTCGAGGCATTTAAACGAGAATTATTTCTTTTAATTTTTGACATTTACATTTACCTATCAAACTAAATATGTTGCTAAGCTACTGACTTTTTGTGAGTGGGGAATACATACTTCACTGCAGCTGCACGCGCTAAACTTTATTGACGACTTTTGTTATTTCGGCTTGTGGAAATCGGCAGATTATATTTTTGCCGTTATCCTTGAATTATTTCCTTTAAAATAAAAAAAAATTCGACCGCGCTCGAGAATGTCGAGGCGACGTTTTTTTTGCAAGTTTGTGCCCCTCCCACTCGCTTACGTCACGCTCAAATCGTCAGATTATTGAAATGCACACTTTTCAGCATGTAATTTAACCCACCATACCTTAATCTGACGCGCTCGAGTATTTCCAGCTATCGATTTTTTTTTACTATTCTGATCGGCTGCCCTACACGCGCGGCCCTATATAGAGGGCTTGGATATGGTAGAGGTGCTCAACAGGGTGCAAGGTATCCCCCCATATGTTAATCTGCCGCGCTTGAGTAAATCCCAAAATCCCCTGTTGGGCTCCCCTACTACTAGCTACATAAATATTATAAATTAAAGTCCCCCGCCGCGTCTGTCTGTATGTATGTTCGAGCTAATCTCAGAAACTACTATGAAGATTTTCATTCGGTTTTCACCAATAGACAGGTCACGAGGAAGGTTTAAGTATATAATTTATGAATATTCTGTGCAAATTAGCTAATGTTATGATGATAATTGTCGGTCGGAAAAAATTAGCGTATAGGCGGAATCCTACTAATATTATAAACACCACCAGCCCGGCTTCGCTTCGCAGGGGGAGAATTTCTCGCGGGGGATAATAAACCATAAATTCATAGCATCCGAGCGAAGCCGAACCGGGTCGCTAGTTCTGCTATAAAAATTAGAGCCAAATAAATCCATCCAGATGGAGCGATGTGGAACTATGTGAATACAACATATAGCTTCACATCGGTCACTGTAGAATTAACTCATGGTTTTTCACTGGCGCATGAGGAACCGCAATTTGTGAGACGTGTGACACGATCATATCACCATCTCAAATATTTCAATTGATTGTGTACAATTTAGGAGAGACACACGCCAACAGGTCGGTTTGTTAGGTGACCTGTCACTTGTTTTAGGAAATGGTCGGTTTATCTAATTTTATTTATTTATTACTAGCGGCCCGGTCCGACTTCGCCCGGGTGCTATGAATTTATGATTTATTAATACATTACACACTCGCTTCGCTCGTTCGCTCTAAATAATATAGCCTATGTCTTAAAGTAAAGTATAACCTATCAAACAGTGAAAAAAAATTTAAATTGCTTCAGTAATTTCTGAGATTATTCCCGATTTTCACCCAGGCGAAGCCGGGCCGACCAGTTATTATAGCCTATGTCCTAAAGCTATCACCTATCGAACAGTGAAAATTTTTTTGAAATCGGTCTTCTGAGATAACCCCCATTTTTGACCTGGGCGAAGCCAAGCCGGCCAGTTTCAATTATATATCAAAACCTTCCTCGTGAATCAATCTTTCTAATCGTGAAAACCGGAACAAAATCCGTTCAGTATAGTTACTGAGAAATCGGTCTTCTGAGACTACTCCAGATTTTCACCCGGGGGAAGCCGGACCGGCTAGTTATTACAGCCGACAGCTTACTGACCTGTCAATTAATTCATTTTTTTCCTGAAATTTTTAAATTACGGCAAGATAACCAACGTAAAACGTTTTAATATTACTACATTATTATCCTTGACATTTGTAAATTTTAATTTTGCTCCTGGCACGTTGTCTTCTCTCAAAAACATTTTTTAAACCTGCTTTTACATGTATGTAAATGGACATTAGATAATGTTTGTCCCTACCGTACAACAAGCGCTGCTAGTGAGAAATTTTTCATACTTCTGGAAAAAGGCTCAATGAATTACGAAAATTTTTTTTTTTTAGTTTTGATATTACGACATTGTACTCTAAAATAAATAATGACTTACTTATTTATAATTATTTATTTAAATTACAACAGGCTATGGGCCCAGAAGTCCAGTCAATAATAAAATTAAATTACAACAATAATCGACAATATTGTGTCAAAAATTAAAAAACCAAACAATTCTACTTGTGCAATTTCTATACTTATCTATAAAATAAAAATGCCAACACCCCTGTATAAAAAAGTGTGTAGGTATGCACGGTGCATAGACACATTACAAGCCAGCAAGACCGCCTGTAGCACCTCTATTGAAATGTAAAAGTACTCTTTTATGTAGTAAAGCCTCTATCCATCTTAAAAGCTGTTATGTATGCATGTGCTTAATATAAAAACGATTCTGTGTTTCGTTCCCTTTATTATCTTCTTTTGTCCCAATCGTCTACTCCACTCTATGTATTACATAATATTACAGGAAAATCAAAATAATGTTACCGACTAAAATGTTCAAATGGAGTGAACCTAGCTATTAAGGTTTTTACAAATTTTTTTTCATTGTAGATTATAGACGATTGACAACTAAAGTCACTAGCGTCTAATTACATCAAACGAGCGGAGGTGGGCAGTGGCGTAACTTCAAAATTTTGGCCCGGGTGCAAAAATTTTTGAAGGGCTCCTTTTTGGTCAATAAATAATAAAATATAGGTAGGCAGCAGGTAGAGTTGTCAACTCCATATGGAGTTAAACCCAGAGGTTTTAAGAGCAGTGGCAAAGCGTGGATATTTTCCTTGAATAGACACATCCGGGGAGTCTGAAGAGCATGGAATACTCCCCAGTTTAAGGGGGGTCCGGGGAAATTTTTTTGAAAAATAAACCTCTATATCGCAAGTTTTATCATATTCTATGTAGTATTTTTCGCTCCCAAAATATTTTATTAGTCGGTTATCGCTTGTCGAGCGTATAGAGCATTGAACATTTGATTCGAAGGCCGGTGTACAGCGCATGTCACTGGGGAGTGAGGGACTGCACACTGCCGCACTGCGGATGGCCGCTGCGTCATCTTATCGAACGATTAATTTATAGAATCCCCCGGCAACTTAACTTTTGAACGAATTGAGTTTAAGAGTTTGGACAAAATCGAGATAAAAGTTTATCACATAAACTATTTTTTGAAAATAAATGTGCACTTGGAAATTCAAAGATGGCTCTAGGGACGCCATCACCTTAAAATTCTTAGATAGCAAGAGCCTAAGAGGGGTCATGCTGCACCTCATTTGAGAGGTAGGTATTTCTCTACACACTCGTCTAAAAAAATGAAAATCCAATTGTCAAACAAAATAAAATGTAGGCAAGTCGAACAGTGAGTAGACCTGTCTATTATAGACAAGTTTCAAAAATTAAGATAGTGAGTCATAGATACTTTGTAAAAAGTCAATTGAGCAGAATATCAATGAAACAATGTAAGCATACGCATCCGATGTATAAAAACTGTTCCGCTTATAAGAATAGTCAAGTATGACTCACTATCTTGCATTTTGGAACTTGCCAGTATACGACCGTACTCTGAACTGACAATAAAATACAGAGAATGGAGCACCCGGTATGTTAGTATTACCCATAGAGGTTGTATTATACATGGAGAGCTCATTTCTATAATCCCTTGACTTTTGTAGTTCATATTATAGCTCATAGTTAACGCCAGTGTCCCGATGTTCCAACGGTCACTGTGATATAATAGGCGGGTATATAATAATTATTATCATTCCATTTCCAAAGCTTCGGGCGCATTATGTCAAATGTAGTCATGTCTATGGTCAAATGTTTAGTCAGTAACCATGACAAGTAAAATAAATCAGAACCTCGCCTATTATATCACAGCCAGTGCCGGTGTGCCAGTAAAATCATACCCCTCGGATATTCTTACCGGGGGAGGTAAAAATATCCTAGAATAATTTTACCCCCAGTAAGATGAAACTAGGAATATTTTACCTTCCTGGGGGGGGTAAAATTTTCCTGGGAAGATTTTACCGGGGGTATCATTTTTCTAATAAAATCTTACCGCGGGGTATAATATTCCTGGGAAAAGTTTACACCTCCCTATTAAAGATAACAAACGAGGGGGGTACATTTATTCTAGAAAAATCTTACCAGGGGGGTACAATTTTCCTGGGAAGATTTTACCGGGGGGTAAAATTTTTCTAGGAAAAATATACCCCCCTTTTTAATAGGGGGTAAAATTTTTCGAGGAATATTATACCCCTCCGGTAAGATTTCACTAAAAAATTGTACCCCCGGTAAAATCCTCCTAGGAAAATGATACTCTCAATAAAATCTTCCCAGGAAAATTTTACCCCCATACTAGTATTATCTTACCGGAGATATAACTATACTAGATTTTTCTACCGGGGGTAAAATTATTCTAGGATAATTTTATCCTCCCCGGTAAGATTATCCGGGGAGTATGATTTGACGGTTACACCGGTCCAAGAGTAGAGCGAGCGGAGCAACCGCTCCAGACGCCTGGTCATGAAGGACTCCAAAATTCAATTGCGAAAAAAAGATTCGACTCGTCATTCAACCATTAAAAGTACGTCAGTACATTCTTTCAGTAAATTTTTAGTTTTTGGAAAATCATAAAATGTCAACTAAAGGCGCCAAACGGGATTCTCGCTCTACCCTGACAACAGTCTAGGACCGCCGCTGATTACAGCGGCCGGGGGCATCGGGACACTGAGACGCGCTAACTATCAGATAAACGTGAATTCAGGTGAACAAGCATTACATGTGTTATAAGTGCTATGGTACTTCCTTGCTTTTCATTTCAGTAGGTGCTGACTTAACTGAAAGTTGACTGTATGATAGGCTTTCTATAGAGTGCTTCATAATCAATTTCAATGAGCAATCAGCTTGCAATATATTTGAATTCCATACATAATATTAAGCAAATGTAAATATAATATTTAACCATGTATGTGTAACGTGGCAGTTAATATGAGTCTGCATGTCGGTACATGCACGTTCCATAGTTAAAATTAAATTAGTACCTACGTCGTCGGCAGTCGACTTCAGCAGCTTTCCTTTGAAAAGCACTCCACTGCACCTTTACACTTCTCTTATCTCGCACTTAATTCACAACTTCTTTATCTATGGCCTAAAGGCAAAACTGTTTATGGCGAAATTGTGCAATAGTCTATCCCGTGAATGGAAAAAAACATGATTGGAATAAGTTTTAATTTTAAGGACAGAATACGTTACGAACAGCTTAAAAGCAAACAAATTTAAAATACGTTAAACATACAGTATTATTAAACAAATGGAAATGGGCAGGACGCGCGTAATAAGAATGACTGATGAAAGATGAACTAAGAAAACATTAGAATGGATTTCTAAGGATAGAAGAAGACAAACAGAAAGATAAAAAATATGTTGGCGAGATGACATAGAAAAATTCGCAGGCAAAAAGTATCACCAAGTAGCATCGGACAGAATCCAATGGAGTAAAATGGGGGAGGCCTTTGCCCAATGGAGATTTCAACGTGCAATAAAACTGCGTAATCAGCATCTGATTGGTCGCTTGAAACTCAACACAGCAGAAGGTAGTGTAGGGATATACTAAAACATTTTCAATTTGAGAAAGAAAAGAAATGCTCTAAAATATGATACAAAAGGTAAAATAAAGTTTAGGTACAATTGAGAAACTTTGAACCTTCTGTTTGCCGTGTGTACATCGGAAAAACCGAGTGCAGCTAACAAGCCCTCACCTTTAATTGATTTCCAAACAACCAATCAGATAATCAAATCGATTGTAAATTTTAGGAGCTATGAGGCTGTGCAGACAGACGAACAGATATGACCGAAATCATAAGGGTTCCTCGTGACTAATGAACCCAAAAAATCAATGACCATTTATGAATATTAGGTTGAAATTTTAATCATTAGGTAACTGGATCATTTAGGTACACCTAATGATCAAACTTTCGACATGAGCATTTTTTCCTTTGAACTACAGATCTATAATCTATATATTGTAAATGAGCAGTTCCTTTACATTATTAGATTTCCATAAACCCAAATCCTTAACGCCCTTATCTGAATAGAATTTATTTTCATTACTTGCAAATACTAATTTTTTTGCTGATACTAATATTTCAACTATATCCTTACAAATATATTTTCCTCAAACAAATATAGACGCTAATGACCTCAGTTACCAAGCGTCTATAATCTACAACCTCTCTAGGGAAAAATCCCTAATAAGTATATGCCAAAGCAATAGGTACTGCAAAAACTGGGTCTTCTAATATTCTATAGCGACGAAATAATCACGTTGTAGATTATGAGTTAAAAGTTGTGCGAATGGTGCGAATGTGGCACAGTAACATTGTTCATATTGGGTAGGTAATAATAATATGTAGGTACCTATTAATATGCCAGAGCAATACAATAAATAATTTAAGTTTCCTGTGAAATGCGTACAACTGCTGATTATTATTTAGTTCCCGTTATCCTCGTAGTCGTCGGTCGAACGTACCAAATGCGAGCATGTAAGAACGTTGCATAGAGTGTTGGAATTAGGGCTATCAAATTTTATAATTCATAATTCACATTAGTGTTCCCAATTTGTCTTTACCGACATAAGTTAAAGTCCAAAGAATATACAATTATTAAATAAGCGTCTAGAATCTAGGTGCAGATCCCGTCTTTCGATTTAAAGCTGCGGATAGCTCTGCAGTAGCTATAGCGTTTGCTTTGTACACAGAAGGTCTCTAGTTCGAATCCCGTCGGCGCCAAAATATGTTTTGTTTTTTTTAGAACTAATTCATATTCCAGTTGATAAATATTGCACATACTGCTACACTACTAGCGGATGTGCTCTATTATCGCTTTGCGTGTCAGAGCTGAGTTCGTTCATACAAGAAGTTATATCTAGGTTAATTTCGCACGAAATCCATTCAAATTGTAGCTTTTTAAAAGGGGAGATTCTGTTCTATAAAATGGAACCATTTTTTTTTATTCGAGTTCATAATTACTTCTAAAATTGTAACTGAAAATCGCTAACATTAGTTGTCGGTTGGTCTGTACATAGGTACGTTCGAGCTCTGCAGATTGATAATTGTAAATAATTGATACTTCTCTATAATCTGTATAAATTTCATCAAATTATCATCAATATTTCAGTTAAATTGATAGCCCTAGCTGGAATGGGGCGATGCGGAGGTACTATGGCGCCCGGCGCGTTGTTTGAATAACAAAAGCCAAGAGCGGCGATGGCGGCAAACCCGGACGATCGGCGGACGGCACGCGGTGCTGTAACCGTAACGTTCAAGTGAATGAGAAACTAGCGGTACACATAAAGTACACCCTCCGCCCTTTCACCCACAGTTCGTACCAATCTCTACAGCTTTTTGTATTATGACGTATCTAATTATACAGCCTGTCTTATCAACCTATCTTCTTTTGCTGTCATGCTATTTCATATACAATGCGTATCAAAAATGTCCCCCCTCCCCGGCTCTGTTATCTTTTGAACGATATAGAGGTCATCTGTAAATTAGGTAACACAACTGTATCAAAGAACTTAAGGGAGTAAGGACTATACAAAAAAAACAAACACGAACAAATTATTGTTAGGTAGATTTGTCCATAAATTACGAAAAAATATTTTAGAACTGTTTTTGACAACCCATTTTTTCGAGAGCTACGAAAATTGTGACGAAAATGGGTGCAAATGTTTCGTCTTACAATTTCAAAACTAAATGCAATAAGTATATAAACGATAATTAATATAGCGTCTAGTAGACAAAGGATATCCGTAATTGAGATGACCTTCTAATCCTAGAATATTAATACTGGGAGGCATGCATGAAAAGTCGAGCGTTACAAAAATTGGTGTTAATAATTTCAAAACTAAAAGCAACATCCAAACTGTAAATATAGCGTCGCGTAGACAAAGGATGTCCGTATCGATGACCTTCGGACCAAGCATGCAACCGCAGTGAACGCAGGTGGGGGTCCACAATATGACGCAATTCTAAGGATAGCATCGAGTAAACTTATTTTATTGTAGAATATAAACGCTCGACAACTAATGTCAGTAACGTCTTACTTGCATCAATCAAATTAAATATTTACAGTGGGCCTGTACTGCAAGTAAGTACTTGCCCGGCACTCGGGTGCCGGCTCGTTGTCTGTTGACCTGAAGACGGCCGGAAAAAAAATGTTTGTTGGGACCTTACTTGCCACTAGGACTAGAGCCATCTGACGAATAAAAAATGTAACGTTTGACGTATACCTTACTTGTCACCAGCGCTATTAGACGAATAAAAATATGGCAATCCTCATTAACGCTGGGCAACAATCATCGTGAATTTACGCTGTCTATATTACTTCATTTATTCATTATAGCCGAGTATTCACGTCAAAAAACTACAATTTGTGTCCCGACAGAACCTATCCAGTTTTTCTAAAAGCGACTCTAACGATCTCTTCCCTCTCTCTGGAATAGTTAATGGTCACACAATTTTTCGGAACCATAACTCATAACTTTTTTCGAGTGATTAATGTAATCGAGCGAACGAGCGAAGTGAGTGAGTAGTGTATTAATAAAATTCGAGCGAACGAGCGAAGCGAGTGAGTATTGTATTAATAATATTCAAGTGAACGAGTGAAGCGAGTGAGTAGTGTATTAATTAAATCAGCCCGGGTATTAATATATAAATCCTTAGCACCCGGGCCGGGCCGGGTCCGCTAGTTACTAATATAATTCAATGTAAATGAAATATAAGCTATGGCTAGATTTGCAACGAGACACTCGGTATATATCTGCATGGATAAAAAATAAAAGCTGTTGTGGTCTACTGAATGTAAATTTTATGTACTTACTGCTTTGCTGTACATTTTTCTACAAAATACTAAAGTTGTTCATAATTTAAAAATGTATTATGGTCAATTTACTATTTGCTGAAAACGTGTTTTAAAGTAAATAAGCGTCCATTTTTATATAAAACTACAAATCAAGCAATTTATGAAATACTTTATACGTTTCTTTGCCAATATTAAGTTAAAGAATATTATACTGATTTTTGAAGTATACTTCTTTAGCGAGGGTAGTGAATTGGAATGACCTTGAGTCAAAAAATACCGACATAAAAATTATTGAAACGCTGACGGATAAAACGGCTGTAACGATTTGGATGAAATTTACTGAAAAGGGGTTGGGGGGGGGGCAAACAATCGATATAGGTAGGTCTCATCCATTGAAAAATTCGCTCTTTTATAGATTTTATAATAAACCTTGCTCTGATCTATCGGTTTGATTGGACGTGGACGTGACGTGATATGACGCACGAAAGAACGAAAAAAAACGAGACTAATAAAGTTTCACTTTAAAAAATCTTGATCCGCCAATGCACGGTATTCTGAAGATGTAGCCGTTATCATTTTTTTTCTGTACACACAGTTTTCAATAAAGCAAATATTAAACTTATATTGTACGCACCCTTGTACATAGTTAAAAACTTTTCGAAAACTTATAATAAAAATCAGTCAGTGCAGAGATGGTTTCATATTAGTATGCCTATAAATCACGCAGTGACAGGTCTCGTTTCACTGAAGAATTTTCGCGTGTATCATGCCACTGCACTGTGTAGAAAGTCGTGTTATATTCAACCGTATTTTTTGTTGCTTTCACATCATATCTGCATATCGGTAATACTTGCAAAAAAAGAATTGCTTATAAGCGCCAGGCAAACATCGTCGTGTTGACCGATTAATTGTAGTTAAAACAAGTCAATGGGGGTGGGGGTCAACAATAATAAATAGGACCCAATATTCGTTTTGTCAGATACATATATTATACTCAGAGAGCCAAACTACACGGTCGTATTTTCCGCGGCGTTTTTAACGCGGTGGATTGCGCGTCCAATTCGAAACCGTGCCTACAAACGAGTGAAACCAGGCGAACAGAATATACGTCGCATTGATTTTAAATTCCGTCGGCGTGAGCGAGTTGAACGCTTCTTGCGTTGATATCGTCACCGCCACAACACGCTAGAAACAAACGTTGTTTAGTCCGCAGCAAACTAGACGAGGCGACGGATCACCGACGGATGTACAGTCTGGGTAAAATGTTCGACACGGGATTTCATATAATCTGTCTCTAAATATTGGATGAAGCCACCAACGTCGTTTTTTCCTTGCATTCTTTAAAAATAAATTTGCGCATACAACAACAACGCAATCTAACACATTGGGATCCATTTTGTAACCAGCAAAAAGTAGTTGTATAGTTTTCCGTGAATGTACTCGACGGAAAAAATGCTTTCTGTTTTGATACGTAACATTTAGCTGAAATTTTGTCGCGAGAAACATGCCGCGAAAAAACCACTCGTGTAGTTTCACTCTTCACTATGTTTTCGACCCGGCTTAACAACGAAATAATCAAGAGTAACAAATTCACTAGTCACTTGTAAATAAGAAAAACACTTCCAAAGTTATTAAATTTTATTAAAAAATGTTTAGCGCTTTCGATTATATGTAGTTTTCTACAGATTGATGTTACAAATTTATAATCGTCATATTATGTGTGATTCGTTATTCGATCACATCTTAAATTGTATTATTTAAAACGTGATCGAATAACGATATTCACACATAATATGACGATTATAAATTTGTTGTGGAGAATGGCTAATCCGCGTTGACGCATTATAAGTACTGGTTTGGCACTTCCGAGTTCCGAGTCAAACCTAACCGAACAAACATGCATACAACAGCTGGTCTGTCGATGAAGATAGATGACGTCGAGAGTGCTCATATTTTTTTAATAAAATTTAACAACTTTGGAAGTGTTTTTCTTATTTACAAGTGACAGTGAATTACTTAATTTCCAAATTGCTTTAATACGTACAACACTACAATGAAAAGTAACAAATCTTTCATATATGGTATCTCTATAATTCAGAGTACATGGAAAAAAATTAAAACTATCATAATATTTTTTTTTATTTTTAATGTTGTTACAGTTACATCAAAGGCGTTCGCGTATTATGCTGGCATATGTGATTTATTGCTTTCCAATTATGTGTATCAGAACACCTTTACCCCGCCTGTGAGGCGTTGCTTCTCACCGCTTTGTCTGAATCAATTGTTGGTACAAATTGTTGTCAAAATATCTATTACCGCAAGCGAAACCTTTGTATCTACATAAGTATATGTTATAAAGTATGTATTATATTATCTACTACTAAAATATCTATATTTAAAATACAAGTCATTTTCTTTCGACAGTTCGCCAGTGCAGATCCCTACCCAACCGATTTATAATTTTTTATGTGTAATATCTTATCTATCGGTATGCGACATTTGGGAGTATAATTTCGTGAATGTAACGGAAATATATAACAGGAAGTAAGGAGAAGCACGCGCTATTCAAATATTTAAATCACCGCGTAGCAACAATTTTGCTCGTTACCAAGGTTACATATAGGCGACTACTGTAAGACTCATTTACTCTTTTTTTAAGTGAATTGCTTTTTGTCCCCAGATGTGTTTTTACTTCCCACCTCTACTTAACTATGGTAGGGAAGTATTGGATTATCAGTCCGAAAAAAAAAATTTCGCGATATTAATAGATCTTCACCGTGTAGAAATCATTTGAGACCATTTTCCGACAGATGTTTCTCTCTGTGTATGTGGTGAAATTTTTTCTCCTTCGATTTCTCAAAAACAGGACGGTCATATAGAAATATCATAGACAGAATAGGGAAGCCACCCAAAAAAGTGCGTGGATGCAAAAGATAGGGATGGTGAATAGAGCAGTTCTTCTATCTTCTAGTCTATCACAAATACACAACCATGGTTACAGATGTAAATTAACAATACCCACTATAAATTTTTAAATTCACAAATGCGTCAGAAGATAAGGAAAAGAGAACTGTTTCGTTTACTATCTCTGTTTTCCAAGGTAACGGTAGTGGCGGCTCGTGGGGTAGTGCCACAGTGCCATGGCACTACCCCTAATTTTTCAATTTTCTCTAAAAACATTTTTTGTTAATATTTATATTAATATATTTTTTTTAATCGCAATTTATAAAATTATCGATCGTCCGGACAGCAGAGTTCAGCCTAAATCGCACAAATTTCCTAAAACATTTTCACCACGCGATCAGTAACACGTATCCTGTGCCATTTAATAATAGGCACAGTGTAAACAAAGCATACCTTACGGTCCTTATATGTGAGCAAGAGAGATAGAACTATGACTCATGATTTCCCTATGCTGTAATGCTAAATCTAAATGAAATGTGTGCCAGGCACATTATTGGCGATATTCTGTTTGGTCATTGTTGGAATTTACTACGCATTGTTGTTTCGGTTAAATGTTATTGTTGATAACAATTTTGTTTTATTATTTGACGGTTTGCTTTGTCAACATTTTTTTTTAGTTTGTGTAGCTTTGTAGTGTGTGATTTGTGTGACTACTGACAGTATTGTCTTAGCTCTTAATTTCCTTAATTTATTTTGTATATCTATTGGACATTATTGATAACTATTCGCCGCTATGACCACAAACAAAGTGAATTTTTTAAAAATATCTTTTAGTGCGCTCTCTTTAGAGGAAAAACTTCAAATAAAAGAATTAGGGCGGCCATTACCTGATTTAAAAATAGAAAAACAAAGTGGAAGTGGACAACAAAAATCTCGCTGTCGCAAATTCAATAAAAATATTTATGATAAAAACAATTGGTTGTGCGGGTGTGGGGAAGAAAAAAAATTTAGGTATGCTATCGGCGGAAAAACATTTTGTTAGTGGAATTGACAATTTTAATAATAAAGTAATTGAAAAATTTACAAGAAATAAGGAAAGAAGGATGGACTTTATTTATCGGGAACTTTACGTCATAATTTATGTGTTGCGTAAAATATATTTTTTATTTTATTATTTTGCCAGAAATGTGTAGAGGTCTTGAACTTTATTAAACTGTTTTTTTCGGATTTCTATTGTTGCACTTTGTGCCAGTGTGTACTTGTTTAGTCAAACATAGACAGTTGCGTGGATAGTCACTAGATAAGTTATTTTCTATGTTTTATAGGTACATACTTCTTTTCTATTTTGACCTCCGTTTTGGCACCACCTGTCTAAACAGGCACGAGCCGCCACTGGGTAACACTGTCACTTACAGTTGTGCCTATAGTTCCCCTACTCTATCTATGATACCTCTATGCCCTAAGGAGAAAGTACCTATATTATATAGATTGATTTGATCTCATGTTACCTCCTTATGTAATTAATCTAAATGAATTTGCATTCTCAGTTATGACTATGAATGGATAAACCATGGCCTACCTAATTTCCGGAAAAATATCAAACTTTGGTTTTTTAAGTAGGAAGCTCTGTATATTTTTCCGGAATAAGATTCTAAATAAATTTCTCTTTACAACGAAGTATAAAAAGTAGGGTTTTGCCTAAAATTACGCCTAATAAATAAAAAAAGAAAATTATGACAGTTGGCTGTGATTACTAATATTTTTTCTATGATTAACAAAATTATAACAACATTTATTTAACTACAAATTAACAAAAATTGAATAATACACAGTGTGTTTTAGGGCTTGAGAATAGCCGAGCGTGTACCAATGCTGTTGTTTACATGGCATTGCTATGGTTCCTCTATTACAAGTCCCCAGTTCCCGGGTTCTAGCCTGAGAGCTGGTAAAAGTGTCAAATAACCTTAGCTGTTGGTGGTCTTTAAAACACACACACACAGTGTGTTTTATAATGAATATTCAAATTGTCGGCCATTAAATTCTAAACATTTTTGAACCTTAGCGTTTCGCAGCATTTCAGGTGTAATTAACAAGCAAGCTGCAGTGATTTTATTTCTAAGTTCCTGCAGATTTTGGGAAGGAGTATCATAAACTTATTAGGCGTAATTTTAAAGGCAAAACCCTACTTTTTATACTTCGTTGTAAAGAGAAATTTATTTAGAATCTTATTCCGGAAAAATATACAGAGCGTCCTACTCAAAAAAACAAAGTTAGATATTTTTTCGGAAAATAAGTAGGCCATGGAAAAAAATTGTTTGTGCCATTTTATAGATCATATTTGTGTTGTATCGGTCAAACTGTATTATTTCATAATCTTTACAATTAGTTATTAGATAATGCAACTGATACTATAAAAAGTATTTTTTGATATTGACAAGACATTCTCTCTCAGATATTCACGATGTAAATTTCAAGGATATTATTTTTGTATTTAGAATTTATTAAGTTAATAAAAGATTATTCAGAAAGTTCTCTATCGCTTCACTTAACAATACATGGTGTCAGGTATTTGATCAGACATGTCGCAAGAAGACGTACCTAAATTCACTAATTTACCGCCGCCGAATCAGTTCTCATTTCAAAAGCAAGAATGGCCACAATGGTTACAACGATACAAACGATTTTGTTCACTCTCTGGAATCGACAGTCAATCAGACCAAGTTCAAATCAATTCGCTACTACTATTCATGGGACAGAAGTCAGAAGATATTTTCGACAGCTTTGATCTTTCTTCAGACGAGTCCGCAAAGTTTAAAACAGTTCTAAAGAAATTTCAAGAATATTTCGTTCATTCTCAAAATGTAATATACGAACGCGCAATGTTCAACAGGCGAATTCAAAAAGAAGAGGAGCCTATACTAGATTTCATTACCGATCTTCATAAATTGGCCAAAACGTGTGATTTTGGAACTTTAAAAGATAATTTTATTCGCGACAGAATAGTGGTTGGAATCAGAGATGAAAAATTGTCCGAAATTATGCAACTTGATAACAAATTAACATTGGATAAGGCTACTAAATTATGCAAGCAGCACGAAGAGGTCAGAAGACAACAAAATGAGCTAAGGGACAATCTATTGGACGAAAATCATACAAATGTTAATCAAATTAAGCGTAAAACAGAAAGAAATCGCACAAAACTCGAATCATCGGCAACGTCGCAATCTAATACAAGTAGACATTGTTATTGGTGTGGCTTCAAAGAAATCCACGGAAAAGACAATTGCCCGGCTAAAAATAAAATATGTAATAAATGCAAAAAAAGAGGTCATTTTTCGATTGTCTGTAGAATGAATAGAAATATTCAAGAAGTCAACAAGGAAACTGAACAAGACCAGGATCAAAATTCAGATTTCTTTATTGGCAGTATATCAAATCAACAAATGCCGTGGAAAATTGAAATAGCTGTTAATAATATAAACACGACGTTCAAAATCGACAGCGGCGCAGATGCTACTCTTATACCAATATCAACTTTCAATAAATTTTTTAGAAGTAAATTATCGCCTAATAAAATAAAATTTCGCGGTCCCACAAACAATGATATAAATATAATTGGCAAATTTGAAGCAAATTTAAAATATAATGGCTATACTTCGACTCAAGAAATTTTTGTTTCGGATCAAATAAACGACGCTTTGTTGGGAAGACCGGCTTTATCAGCGTTAGGAGTATTTAACTGGATGAATGAAGTTTCAATTCCGTATGAAGATAAAATTAAATCTCAATATAAAAATTTATTTCAAGGTCTCGGAAAAGTCAATAGCTGCTATTCGATTGTTCTCAAAGACAACGCCGAACCGTTCTCAATCTCCGTTCCACGAAGAACTCCATTACCCTTAAAAGACAAAATCACTGAAGAACTTCACCGAATGATTAAAGAGGGTGTAATATCTCCGATCGACGAGCCTACAGACTGGTGTGCGGGTATGGTGGTCGTGCCGAAGAAAGGGACTGATAATGTCAGAATTTGCGTAGACTATACTCACCTCAACAAATCTATAAAAAGAGAAAGATTAATCTTGCCGTCAGTTGAAGAAACTTTAGCACAACTGGGAAATGCCAAAGTTTTCTCAAAACTAGATGCTTCATCGGGATTTTGGCAGGTTCCGTTGGATGAAAAATCTAAGAAGCTGACAACATTCATTTCACCAATCGGAAGATTTTTTTTCAATAGACTTCCATTTGGAATTAATTCAGCACCCGAGAAATTTCAAAAGATTTTATATGACGCTCTACAAAATTTATCTGGAACTGTTTGTCATATGGATGATATCTTAATTTATGGTCAGACAGAAAATGATCACGATCGCAATCTACACAACGCACTTCAACGTTTAGAAAAATTCGGTCTCACTTTGAATACAAATAAATGCCAATTTAAGAGGAATGAAGTCAAGTTTCTCGGATTTATTATTAATGAAAAAGGAATTTCTCCAGATCCAGAAAAGATTCAAGCAATTTTAAATCTACAAGTGCCTACTGATGTAAACAAAGTTCGCAGCTTCCTAGGAATGGTGAACTATAAATTAAAATTTTTGCCAAGTTTAGCGAGTATATCTAAGCCTATAAGAGATTTATTAAACAAAGATTGCAAATGGCAGTGGAATACTGAGCAGCAGATGGCATTCTCGAAAATTAAACAATTACTGTCGCAATCACCAGTTCTAAAAATGTTTGATGCCAATCTCGAATCTCGAATCGCCGCTGACTCATCCTCGTTTGGCCTTGGAGCCGTCCTGGAACAAAAGGAAAATAACGAATGGAGGAGTGTAGCATATGCTTCTAGATCTTTAAGTAAACAAGAACAAAGATATGCACAGATCGAACGAGAAGCTTTAGCCGTAACATGGGCTTGTGAAAAATTCAGCAAATTTGTATGTGGAAGACAATTTACGATTCTCACTGATCACAAACCGTTGACATCCATTTTATATTCCAAACCAATCGATCAGCTCTCCGCGCGTCTTCAACGTTTTCGAATGAGGTTACTCAGATTTGATTACGTTATACAATATGTACCTGGAAAATTCTTTTATACACCTGATGTGCTTTCTCGAGCATCTCTAAATGAAGAATGTACATCTGAAGACATTCTGTTGCAAGAAGAAACTGAATTAAATGTCAATTTAGTTTTATCAAACATCAATTGCACGGACTCTAAAATGGAAGAAATTCGAACAGAACAAAAGAAAGATTATGATCTCCGCAAAATCGCTGATTATGTAAGAAAAGGATGGCCCCAGCACGACAAAAATGCGTATAGTAAATTTAAGAATGACTTCAGTTTATACAACGACATTCTAATGAAAAATTCACAAATTGTGATTCCAAAATCGATGCGCAACGAGATTGTTAACAAACTTCATCAAGCTCACATGGGCGTAGTCAAATGCCAACGCCTAGCTAGAGGTTCCGTGTGGTGGCCAACAATAAATCAAGATATTCAACAATTAGTTATGAACTGTAACCGATGTATTGAAAATCGAAACAACCCGACAGAACCAATGATTCCATCTTCAAACCAAAATTCTCCGTGGATCGAAGTAGGGATGGACTTATTTCACTTAGAGGGAAAGAATTATATTGTAATACAAGATTACTTCTCAAAGTATATCGAGGTAATGCACTTGCAACGAACAACGTCTGCATACGTCATTAACAAAATAAAATCAGTATTCTCTCGGCATGGAATCCCATACATAGTAAGGAGCGACAACGGTCCACAATTTTCCTGCAGTGACTTCGAAAATTTTGCAAAAGAATATTGTTTTAAGCATATTACAAGTAGTCCACGATATCCACAGAGCAACGGTCTTGCTGAATCAGCTGTAAAAACGGCCAAAACAATATTAATGAAGGCGGAAGACCCGCATCTCGCACTACTGCAGTACCGCGCGACGAAATTGGAATGTGGCTACAGCCCGGCAGAAATGGCTATGGGACGTACTCTACGTACTAATGTACCAAACACTCGCGAAAATATAAAACCAAATTGGGAAAACTTAAATGCCATAATAAAAGCGCAGAATGAAAATAAATTAAGGCAGGTGCGTAACTTCAATCAACGTCATCGTACACGTACTTTACCGGATTTAAACTTGGGCCAACGCGTGTGGATCAAAGACATGCGTCGATATGGAAATGTGTCTGGTCAACAAGAACCACGATCATACTTGGTAAGTACAAATTTAGGAACGGTCCGAAGAAATCGTAAATTTCTGATGTCTTCAAACTCCAATACGGCTCCAGCAGAAGACATCGAACAAGGAATGAAGTTAAGAAGTGGTTTCGTTAAAAATTGATTTTTTTTATGTATTTGGAATTTAAAAAAGGGAGGATGTGTTGTATCGGTCAAACTGTATTATTTCATAATCTTTACAATTAGTTATTAGATAATGCAACTGATACTATAAAAAGTATTTTTTGATATTGACAAGACATTCTCTCTCAGATATTCACGATGTAAATTTCAAGGATATTATTTTTGTATTTAGAATTTATTAAGTTAATAAAAGATTATTCAGAAAGTTCTCTATCGCTTCACTTAACAATACAATATTCAGTTACATAAGTCTCTTATTTAACTTTTTCTTGTATATTTAATATTTCAGCAGATATAAGCTGGACAATGAAAAATCAGCCACCCTGTATATGTGTGCAGACATATTATATACATTAATATACCCTATCGAAGGAGTAACATTGAAAATCGTTATTAAATCATATTTCAAAAATTCAATAATAATAATAATAAATAAGTAATTAACATTTTATTAATAGTGAAGGTCTATGCTGCAACGATAAAAAAAGAATTTTTTTTAAATACTCCGAATAGGCAAAATATAGAATAGTATATAATAATAATACTAATAAAAATACTCGTTCCAACTCTAAAGCCGCAGACACATAGAATACAAACATAACACGTAACAAACGCCTTACGGAAATAGATTGCATACTCGAAAAACAGAGTTAGTGTGGACGTGTTTACAAACAGTACCACACGGCGCACACATATGTATTTTGTGATCGCTATAAGAGCGGTACATCAAAGAGATTTATGACTAGTATTGGACGGGGGTTTTCATGTTTTTATTGTTTAACCCGATGGAGATACTGAAAATAAAATTATTTCTTTAATCTATCTCTCAGTTGTCAGTTTGTCATTGTACAGTGCACATAGTGGTATTGCTTTTTTTATGCGGATGACTGTTGTATGCGTATACTCTCTGTGTGTATCCATTTGCATATGCATAAGTATGCGCATCCATTGCATTCTTTGATGCGCTACATACTCATATACTCCTACTCGCGCATATAGCCTTAGTAGCTGAGCGCCTGTATAAAAAAAAATGAACTTCACTGAAGATCAAATTTTTAAAAATTTCGCTGAGCCAAAATCGACGATTATATTACAACATTATTATTCATCCTCAGTATCGCTCATTTCGAAAAAAAATACATGGACAACAATAAAGTCAAATATACTAAATGCAATGTGGACGGTGGTTGTATGTTCCATGTGTAATGTTTGAATGATTCAAGCGTGTGTGTCGCTACATTGTGTTCGCATACTATGTGTCCGCACCTTAATCATACTATGTTTAGTACAAAAAAATAAATTCACTGTACCTACTATAGTGCGTACAATAGATATAGGCATTTTAGACAAGGTTAGTAGTTGTGCTCGGTCATGTGTGTCAGAACCCAGAAGAGAGTCAACACTCGGGCCACAAGTCACAACTGGGGCAAAAACGTTACTCAAACTCTCGCTCCACGCCGAGACGCTAGATAGCCTTTCCATGTACACACCGTTCTATATTACACACACACACACACATACATGTACAGAGTACATACGCATGCATACACGTAGAGTAAACATGTCTCCCATACCTAACAACCTTTACAAAATTCACATTGAAAATTTGTAGCAACTGCATATCACCATTAAAATACTATTAGATTTTTTTAAATTTTCAAGTAAGCCAGTACTTACGGAAATTTTGAAGAATAAAACGCTAACTGAACGGAAGCGGCCTTCTCTTTATTTTTCTTACTTCAGTTTCCAAACCTACTGTGAGATTATTACCGCATATCTCATCGCGACATGCAGAAGTGGGATTTATAACGGTTAAAAGCATTAAGGCACAGAAGAGGACGTCGAAAGAGCTAGAAACGCTGACATAACTACTAATCACTTAAGTTAAATCAGAATCACGCCACGGAAGAAACTTAACGGGAGCAAATTTTCTTTTTTTTTTCTCATCACGATATGCAGATCAGCAGAAGTGGGATTCAACACTAACTTAATGGAAACTCATTCTTTTTATTTCTTCTTACTTGAAACCAAGTACACTGTAAGCTAATTACCGCAGTCTCATCACGACATGCAGAAGTGAGATTCATAACGGTTATAACAGTAAGGATAAGGAGGAGGGTTAGAAGCACTGACATGTAACTACCAACGACTTAAGTAGCATCTGCGGGACTTTTGAGGAAGAAAACGCTAACGTAATCAAAGCCCCTTCTCTTTTTTTTCTTACTTGAAACCAAACATACTATGAGATCTAAATTACCGCAATCTCTTCGCGACATGCAGAAGTGGGATTCATAACGGTTAAAAATAGTTTATCAAATTTTTATAATCTATTAATAACTATGATTCAACTGTTGTTCTTAGTGATGGAACGAAATAGCAGTTATTTAGTAGATATCTGTTAGCGAAAACAACAGATTTGCAAAAAGACCTGTTATGAAAACTATATTGTTACAAAAAAAACTAGTTATAAAAGACGCCATTATTGAAATAACAAAAAAATATATTTATTGGTTTTTATTTCATTCATTACACTTCTGCAACGTTTATATAGTCGAAGCGTCGATAATTTAAAATTCATTCATTCATTCAATAAAAGGTAAAAAATAATTGAGGTGCATTTTAAAACTTAGAAAGTTATTGATTAACATGTAGTAGAATTATGTATAGAAACTTATAAATTGCAGACTTGCAAAATGGAATAAAAATTGTTCAAGAACTTTCTTTAAAAATCCATGCTACCGACTGTGTATCCTCCATGCTACCGACGTAGGCACGCTTACTGCATTTTATTCAATTTATGCACAATTTGTGTTTTTTCGAATATTATTATTATAAAATAAAATGTATAAATATTATAATATTATCTGCATGTTATCATTTGATGATTTGATGTTTCCATTTTTTAAGAAGGATTTTTACGTAGTCGGGTTTTTTGTTTTTTTTTTAAATAATTTATTTTTATTTTCTTCCTTTTACCTAGTTGAATTTATTCATCAAGCCTTTTCATTTGATACCCCACACAAAAGGTTTTACCGATTTTTTGCATATTGACAAAATGGCGTCTAGCGTCCGCCATATTGAATTTTCCGTGACGTCATATACCTTATTTAAAATCTTCTCAACGAAACCTTTCTTTTGATAACCATATCGATGTATTTAGAAGGGAAATTACCTTTGCCTTTTAACAAAATTGAGTCTAGCGTCCGCCATATTAAATTTTCCGGGATGTCAATACCCTATAGCACTCGTGAGACTATAACGAATCTATAGACATTTAAAAATCCGTCAAGCCGTTTAGGCTAGAGGGAGCCCCGACCAAAATGCAAAGATACATACAAACATACACCCGAAAAACATTACACTTCTTTGGCAGTCGGGTAAAAATTCAGTGACATCCTTACGAGCTCGACTATCATATAATGATGCAATGAATAACTCAGACAATAAATAGACAACTGATTTCATTTAACGTTCTCGTTTTAGTTGAACAATCTGTGATTTTGTGTCTTGTGGTTGCGCGGAGCACAAAACAAATGGCATTGGCGAGTGGCGACCGGTTCTGTTCTCAGTTACGTAATCCGAGCATACACGGCAAACGTAATGGATGTAATAAAACTTTGTCTTGTCCACCCTTCTTGTGACCTCATTTCCTCTGGCATTCAATCTAACGGTGTTACCCTACCAAGTACCAAGTGCATGCTAAACCGGTATTTGAATCTTTGGAAAACTATTTAAAACTTTTTATTTATATAGGTATCTACTCGTATACTACGTAATCTTGATAAAACTAATTTCCTTTGATATACAGTTTTTAATAAGTTCAGTCGCTGCCGGAGAATTGTAGAAAATCAAAATGCATGGAATTTTTTCGCTAACAAAGAATTGCACAGAATAAAAAATTACAATCTTAATAATCTCTCTCAGTGGTAACGTTATTTTAAATTTTATAGAATCAAAAAATCGCTTTGCTGAATGTCAGTCGGGATACCGCTCTCTTATCAGCAAATATCATCAGATTTAGAAGGAAAAACAAAACAAAGAAGACTGTCATATAATTTAATCTACATACACAAAAAATTAAACATTTTTAAACTTAGGGTCGGCGCATACAATCAATTTTTAATCGCACGACTGTTTAGTTGTTTGTCAAAAGGCTATGGGATTAGATGGGACTGCGCATACTATCGACACTATGGTTGTACAACAAAAAAATCATAAAACCGTATCGATCGTCTTTTGACTTTTCTGTTGAACAACTATCGTCGACAGATCCACAACCACAGCTGTGTGTATTGACGCTAGCATACGCTCGACTAAATAGTTTTTATATATTATAGTGAAATTATGGCACAGCTGATTGATTGTATGCGCACCTCTGACAACTAAACAGTTTAGTCGTGTGTATGCGCCCAGCCTAAATTTAATTTTTTGTTCCGCACGTATCTGTTTCTTCTTTGTTTTATTAGCTATATCAGTTGGTTGGTCCCTGATTAACGTAACACATCTCCCAAATTTGAGTTAACTCGAAAGACAATATTACATTTTAATGAACTGGAAACTTTCTTTACGACTTGTCTGCACAAACAAAGGAAATAGCAAAAAGAATGAGCGTGTAAATGACCTTTATCATTATTATTGCAAAACTATAAAATGGACTAATAATATGTAGTATTTATGGATATACCTATTGCATCTAAAAGTAATTAGACAGAAATTATACACGGGGTTGTAATACTTCTGGGAATAATAATATATTAGTGAAATTGGAATTGATAAGTTCCATTAAAGCGGTTTGAGTGAGTGAATTCGACTGACCCAGTCATACCCATAGCAATTAATTATACAGGTATTAATATTATCGACAATGAATACTGACCGCCAACAGTATAATAATATGTAATCGACGCACTGCATGGGTGCATCCACTAAACATAATATATAGGCAGTTCCCTACTTATGGGATTCCAGTTTTTAACGAGTTTTTTTAGTGTATTTGCCATATGGCACATACACTATTGGCGTCGGTCGGATGGTGGGACCTAGGGGTCGGACCAAAATTTCTCGACGTTTCATAGCCTCCTGAACACTTTGGCACCATTTTTAAAAATGTTTATATATATATGTATGTATATATATATATATATATATATATATATATTTATATATTTATATATATATGTGTGTACACGATAACTCTCGACAGACTTAATCGATTGAAACGAAATTTGGTACACACATTGGAACCCATCACCGCAAGAAGCCTATTTAAAATGGGCCCGATCGGACCATTTTCAGGGTTGTATTTAGGGGTTCCAAAAAGTTTTTGGGCCCAAAAATACCGAAAAATTTGTCAGAATCGTTTCAAAATTGAAATTTAACTCTTTAGTAAAGATTAAAATGTGCTGCTAAAATTTTAATAAAATCGGCCCGACAGGACCGGACTTTCAAATTTTATGAAAACACTAGTTTGTTGATACGGATATACTTAGATATGGAAGGGTGTATTTAATTGGGTGTATTGATGAAATCCATGTCTAATATTGAAATTTAGAAAAATTTAATTATTTTAAGGGCTGTATTAAGGGGTTAAATTTTTTATTTTGTCAAAAAACAAACTTAAGTTTACATAATAATGCCACAATGCCTGTATTAGCAAATACACTATATTGTCGGCAGGGTTTTGGCACTGCGACCCGAGTTTTTTTAATTTAAAATCAACAAAATCTAAATATTGAATATTTATAAATGTTCTAACTGTACCCCGTGGCTTCGATCGCTATCGATTCGTACATAAGAGGCAATCCACAAATTACATAACGCATTTTTGAAATGTTTTTTACCCTCTCTAAGTAACAACTTGTAACAAATTATCAGACCACCCCCCTGATACGGAGTTATATAACATATTTTCAATCATGAAAGTCCAAAAAAATCATAATAGGTATGACGATACGAATTACTTACTGCACAAAATAATAATAAATTAATTTTAGCAACATGAAAACTTGTTAATTAGTCACAAAAATGGCATTTAGAAGAAAAACATAAAATCAAAGGGAATTTTGCAGAAAATTGTCGAGGGTGGTTTCTTTACTAACATACTGAAAATCTCATCCTTCACTCCCTCTGCTTAATTTTTTATGAGAGTGAAACTATCCCCAAAAGTGTATTTTTGCAAAAATCTAGAGAACTATCTATTTTAGGACAAAAAGGTCATTATCAATCTCAAAGCTGATAAAATTTCGTACAGAATAGCGTATTTAAAAAAAATATCTTTAATGGTTATACTTAGCTCGAGCGCGCGAAAAAATCACCTCTCAGCGTCGCTTGGAAACCCATTGCTAAAATTAATGTCTTTTTCAGTCGCTGAATCTATTATGCTCTTTATCTAATTTAAACTTGAAAACACATATTTTATAAATCATGTTTTTTATCCCGGGCCGATATCGTTAAAAATTCGTTATTTAGTTATAAGCAATTAAAGTTAAAATAGGTAAGTAATCATAGATGCATCGCCTTACCACAAACGTGCGCCTCTCGTGGTTGATTGAGATATCAGTATCACATTGAGAAAAATGGTTAAATAAAATATATGACTAATAACAGAACTGCACAGATACTTAAAAAAAATCTAAAATACAAGATACTCCCCACCTCTGACTAATAACACGTCCGTACCGCAAGTGCTGCCTTTCGTAGCTGTCAGGTATTACACTGAGGAAAATGATTCATTAAAATATGAGACGGTGATGCGAGTGTCACACGTCTCACATAACGGCTAGACAACAATTGAAACACTTGATAATGCTTTGCTTAAGTTCGTATTCTGTGTATTAGAGGATTCAAATAACATCAATTAAACATTAACATTTTCTCGGGTTTCATTGTATACTACATATTAGTCCAAGCTCTGACCGTACAAACGTCTACTGGGCAACAGTAGTAATTTTTTTAAATTACATTTAAGAGTATTCGATAGCGGAAGTTACCCCCTGCACTCTTCATCTCAAATCCTTTCCCCTCGCCTATAAAATGGTTTCCGCTCTAAAGCTAAAGGGATCGGGTAAGCGCCAAATGAAGGACCAAGAATCACACTACAGCTCCTACAGGCGAAAAATTAAAAAAAATCCTGAAAAAACTTACAACTTTTTAAAAAATTATGTAATCTTTCACACATATTCAAAACTTTTTTCAAACAATTCGCCTGTAGGACCTGTAGTGTGCAATCCTCGGTCCTTCATTTGGCGTTTACCCGAACCATTTAGCTTTAAAAATAGCGTCGGGAGAGCGGGAACCGTTTCATAAGCGAGGGGAAAGGATTTTAGATGAAGGGTGTAGACTGCAGGGGGTAACTTCCGCTATCAAATACTCTTAACAGATAATATGATGAAAAACATCAAATCGGTGGCAAACTGATTCATTTTTTTTTGTCATGTTTGTTGTCGCATGTATCTCGAATACGGCTCAACACTGCCAGATTATTAGAAGTATCAACTATTTACAATTATCATCGTCTGCCTTGCAATTTTTTTTACATGCCTGGCAGACTTCATATTGAACATTAATCAATTTGGAGAGATCTGTCAGATATGCAAAAAAATTGCGAGGTAGACGATTATAATTGTGAATAATAATTATTGATACAATAAATTATTGATAATTATTTATACAGATTATAGAAGCTGCATACATTTCATTAAATAGTGTTGAGCCGTATTCGAGATACTGACAACAAAAAATAATTTTAAAAAAAACGGGTGATGTTGGGGGACGCCCGACAGAAGCGAAGCTTAAATCTAACCTCAAATATTTGAAAAGACTTTGAAAATTTTATCTCAGTTTTTTGCACTAATAAAATTTTCACGGCACAATATAAGCAAAATTAATTTATATATAAAAAAAGAAAAAATTAAATATGTCATATTCTCCTAACTGTGGGCTCGAACCTGATACCTTGTAGAATGTAAAGTATGCTTGACGCCTTTAACGGCTACTGGCCGCCTTGTCAATGGCAGCTTAACAGTTAGGTACTATGCATACACCTATAAAAGTTTCTCGGTTTAGTCCCCTGTGACCGAGCGTGCAACGTCCGTAAAAGAGCTTCGCTTCAAGAAATTTAATTAGTTTGCCACCGATTTGATGTTTTTCATCTGATTTCAATAATACAATTTTGGTAGTGTTAGACTTTTGTACGGTCAGAGCTTGGACTAATACCGGAACGCGACTGCTTCTGATTATTCTGTGTACATTTAGCGTGCCGTGACTGGCGGCAATGTGTCCACATTCGCACCGGCGCCTCCCAACAACGGTGGCAGTCGACAGGGGTAATTAAGTGCAGCTTCCGCCTTCCACCGCATACGGTTTATCTCACGAAACACCGCCTTAGCGTTTCGTACCCGACACACGCATACACGCACCTTACATATTTACATACCTATACATACATACGGAAGCTTTAGTTCAGTCGTTACCTATACATCGATGTAATGAACAGCTTTTATAGAGCACACCCCCACCACTCGTCTCAATACGAACCTTACGCAATACGCTGCCATACCCTATTACACCTATATCCCTTATAGCAGGAATGCTCAACCTGTTTGTAGTTAAACTTCTATAGCGAATTCAAAACCTTCCTCTAAATCAGTTCAGGAATTTGTGAGGGACGGTTGATTGAGGCTGGCCTTTATAATGTAGAAGATTTCTCTTTTATTTAATGTTTTAAATTTGTATGTTTATAGTACTTGCATATTTATTTGACACTGTTATGCCACATAGCTATGGTACTTAAACAAATAAATTCTATCTATCTAACTACCTAAATTCGTCAGGCGATCGCGATTGAACAAAAAAGCGAGGGGATGTGATTTGAGATGAAGAGTTCAGGGGCTAACTTCCGGTAGAGAATACTCTTAAGCTGGATGATATTAGTTTCAATCGTTTTGCATTGCTTCTGTGGGAAAATATAAATTTATAATCATTAAGTTTTTCTTATTACCGATCTGGCAACACTTAGAGATGCAAGAAAAGTAACTATTCGTTACTCGAGTACTCGTTACCCGACAAAATCCGAAGTAACGAATATCAACATGAACAATCGTTATTTTTTACAAACAGTTACTCGATACTTGATGTAACTTTTTACTATATTATGTAATGGATTAGAATTTGTATTCGAGTTTTGAATCATCTGACTACCTAGTAGCATTGTTTAACATATTACTAGAAGATTTTGATCCTTATTGGCCATCTGTTGACTAGCATCCTAAGTTTTATTATTTAATCTTTGAGTACAGAATAATTGTAGAGATTAGAAGTGAGTTGTGTTGACAATCGTTAGGCCATCTGGTGACTAGCATCTTAATTTTATTTAAGACAATCTTGCGTCATTGGTTCATGTTGCATAATATTTCGCGGTGACTATTAATAGACAACCCCTAACGTTCTTTCGAAACGCCTCTTTTTTGAGATGTTTATATTCACGAGGAATATTATTATAAGTATATAGAGGCAGAACCATAAGTAAAAGATTTTTTATAAAAATTTGTTTCATGCAAGTTTATTGACAATGTTGTATCCTGTGACATCGTATTTTTATTATTATTATGATAATCTGATAAATATTTTAAATTGCAATTTAGATAATCTGGCTGCCCGGTTGTGATCAAGTTGTCTACGAAGTATGCGATATGTAAATTTATGTTGTATACAATATATCTGAAGCATATATTTTAAAATTTTTGGATAAGCTGCGATTTTGACTGGTTTATACATGGTCCGTACACAATATCACAATAATTAAAAGATGATAAAATAAGCGATTCCACTAAGTATTTGTCTATGTATAATCCTAAATTTTTGCAGTAGTCTACAGAACTAGTTTGATGACCAGACAGCGTTACGGCACTTTAGCCAACTGATTCCGGCTTTCTATAGACATTATATTGAATTTAATTGGATTTAACATTAGGGCAAGACTTTTGGACCATTCTGATATTTTATTTAATTTTAAACTTAATAATGTTAATCATTATTATGTCAAACTAAAAATATTCATACATAAGAAAATTAGATAATCAAATTCATTAAAGGGGCCTACACACGATCAGTTTAACTGCGCAGTTTAACCCTTGTGGCGTCATGTCTGAGCGATAAACTGAGATAACTGCATAGTTCCGACAAATTTTAACGCAGGCTTTTGGCCTGCGCATTTGACTCTACTTTGCACCGATAAACTGCGAAGTCAGCTCAGTTAATTGAACAGTTAGCACAGTCATGTGTAGTCTTTGGGTAAGTTCGGTTTTGCGCTCAGATCAATCTGAGCGCAAAACCGAACTTCCCTTTCTAGTCGTGTCTAGCCACGCACGTCAGCTCTTCAAACTGAGAACAATTGAGGAGCAAACTGAAATAGCCCACACACCGTACAGTTCACACAACTGTGCAGTTTGACTGCATAGATAAACTGCGAAGTTAAACTGATCGTGTGTAGGCCCCTAACGATTGGAAAAATTGTGAAAGATTTATTTTAAATTCTTTTATTTAACAACAAATTTTACAATCTTAATGAATTTGATTATCTATTTCTCTTAAACTGCTTGCTTTTGTTAACTAATTAGTATAAGTTGCTATGATAGACTAAGAGCGGATAACACTTTTTTATGTGTTTTTAGAAGACTTGGAACTTTTTTTAAAAGATAACTTTTAAATATCTCTACAAGGGGTAAATAGTCTGTCATTCCAAACGCGGGGCAAAACTTTTTCTAGACTTTACTAATGATAAACACACATAAGTCTTTTTTCGCAAGAGTGAACAAAAAAATATGGGGTGGTTTTGCCCCGCGTTTGGAATGACAGACTATATACCCCTTGTAGAGATATATAAAATTCATCTTTTAAAAAAGTTCCAAGTCTTATAAAAACACATGAAAAAAGTGTTATCAGCTCTTAGCCTATGAATACATCAAAATATATTTTACGAGTGTTTGAACAATTTTTATTCAGAGACAAAGAAATATAAAATCAGATAGCGTTTACAGATAAATTATGTAACTAAACTAAGTTCACTTTATATAAGTTTTATACAGTCTCAACAAATTTCAAAACATTAAAATAATGTCAGCTGCGGCAGTGATGTAAATATCTTATATCATTATTTAGGATCAGTTAGAGGTAGCATTGACAATATCTGAGCTGTTAGTTCAACAATAATATAGGTGGAAGCACAAGTCAACATTGAGTTTGTGGGCCAGGGGAATGAAACGTAAGCGGGCAGCTATAGTATATTTTTCAGTACATGGAATCACTATCTTCCCATATAATATGTTAATCAATGCTAGTAGGTATATCTACACTCTACAGTATTATAACATAACCTGGTGTACTGTCATAATAATATTATTATATTATTGTTCTGTGGTTCATATAGTTCGTCGGACGGACGAATATTGAGTACCTACTTGCCAACTGATTCGGGGTTCCTACACAATGACGAATTACATGAACAGAAACCGTATTTTCGTTTTAACACGTAAAATGCCCGAGTAGTAGGAGTACTTGTAACGAGTAGTAACTAAGTAGTAACCTAAAAGTAACGAACAGTTACGTAAAATGCCCGTGTAGTTCGAGTACTTGTAACGAATAGTATTGTACCTAAAATAGTAATGCGCGATACGAGATGTTTTAGTCGATTGTCTCGATTGTTCAAACATCTCGATGGCTCTCGATGGTTGTCACTTGACTCGATTGTTGTTGTTTCATACTTCACCGAGACCGAGTCGCATAGTACTGAATCATACACTGTCGAGCGCAACCATAATATACAATCGTTCATCACTCAACAACTGTGGTCGAGTCGATGGTCGATTGTGCAGTAATCGCGTAATACGAATTCAATAGTAAAGAAATGACATGAGTAGTGAGTACCGACTGAACAGTGTGAACAGTGAACAATCAACGAGTCGCGTGAACGTCAGTCGACTAGCATATAAACTTGAATCGCGATTAAATGTATATTCTCATTCGCTGCTATTGCTATAACCTATGTAGCAAATAATCGACTTGAACAATCGAACATTTCGATTGTAAAATCAAACTCCGAGTCGATTGTTGACTCGATTGTTATTATGAACGATTGCAATTGTTTCGATAGTAAAAACATTTCGTATCGCCTATCACTAACCTAAAAGTAACGAATAGTTACAAATACCTACCTATACCGAGAAGTAACGAAAACTTGCATCTCGAGCAACACTGGTTGGAAATCCCCGAACTAATGTAATAGTACCTACATATTATTATACAGGCTCCCTACTTACTACTTCTACATGCTCAACGTGATTGTGCGATTAGATTTACCCTATTATGTTTGAATAAAGTTAATTGTTACGCAAAAACATGCTGTGTCAACACTCATCGTTTTTCAACACGCCATGTCTTATCCTTTGCTATTGTTTACCAAATACAGGCCGAGTCAAAATTTTAAACAAGGACAACACAGAGGCGACGGAAAACCTGTTGTGTGTGTGTTGAGAGCTAAAAACGCTTGAAAATTTCCCGTGTGGCAGTGCTCCTTTATCCTTAGGGCCAGTGAGGCAGCCGCACTCAAGGGCCTCGACCTCAAAGACCTCCCTTTCGATCCATGCAAAAAATTAAACAGCGATAAATTGGAAAAAGGGAGAAAAGAAAAAAACAAGGATATGATGAATTTATGATTTCTAAAAAGTTTTTGCAGTTTCGAGAAATATTCTGGAAAATTCCATGACATTTTATAAGACTCTTGAATGTTCTGATGTATTTTTCTGAAAATTTCTTGTAGTTTCGGGTATTTTTCTGGAATTTTCCAGCAAGATAATATTGAGGGAAAAATCAGGAATCTCCGGATAAAGTCTGGCCCAGGGTCCCCGGAAGTCGTATAAAATTCAACACGAGAAATTCCCGAAAAAGAGGATATTGCCTTTTGCCATAATATATAGGAAAAACCGTCCTTTTTCTAACTTACACAGAACGCTTTTTTCGTATATCCTTCACAAGTCTGTAATTTATATTGCAAATTTATGAAAATTTTAATTTTCAAAGTACGGTTACCAGGAGGCCTGGATTTCCGGGAAAGTCCCGGAATGTAGACTTGTCCCGTGTGCAGGGTTCTTTTATCCCGGAAATGCATAATTTTAACGAAATCCTAGGATTGGTGCTATGTTCGTAACAAACGTAAACAAGCTTTTTTAGGGTTCCGTACCAAACAACAAAAGCAACCCTATTGTTGTGCCAATGATGTCTGTCTGTCTGTCCGTCCGGTCTAGTTTAGGGATTATAGGTTGCTGCTTTTGGATTTCCGTGTGGTTGTGTTGATTCTGGAATGCGGGAATAATTTAATTTATTCCGGAAATTTTGAAGATTTTGCAATGATCCCGAAATTTTTAATATTCGCTATCATAAGTGACAACGCATAAAGTATCCCAGAATATTATCAAGTGTCTATCCCAGTGGGATAGATATGGTACTACAATATATCCCGAAAATATTAAAGGATCAAATCTAATATTTTATGAACATTTTACATTTCTGAATGTCGACCACTCTGCATAGTACTGGGTCAGTTTAGATATTTACGTCAGAATTAACATGAATAATAGTGCGGCGATTGTATTCCTGTAGGATTTCTTGCACTACATTGGGAATTTTCCAGAATATTTTGAATCTTATTACGAATTAAGTTTGAATTCCACGTCGCCAGTTTCGCCGATTTTAAAGTGTTTATGTCCCGAGTCGTATGCTATGTATTTTCTTTTCAGGCTGAGGAATTTCTGTACAGGCCCGGATTAAGTGTGCAATAATTGTTAAAGATTAATTATGTGAATTTCGTTATCGTTCCGTATCGCTTCATTATTTATGAAGATTTTATGTTGAGAATTTCGCTATCGTTAGGTTATCGTTTTGTTATCGTTCGCTTATCGCTCGCTAACGTCATGCTAGCGTTTTGCGATTGATTAAGTAGGTTGTTGTGAGGCTTCGAGGCCTATTGAATTAGGATTTTTGTCTCGATTGTTGGAAGTTCCGTAGGACCTGTGATTACAGGGCCGCCTTTTTATTTTTTGGTATCTCGAATACTGTGTATTCCGATATTGTGTTCGTAATCTGTGTTTTGTTGGTAGTTTAAGTTAAGTTATCGTGTGGTTTTGGCCATCGAAATCACCTCTGACTTTTTTCTGTTTATCTTGCTAAGAAAGTAACAGCGTTAGGCCTGGGATTTAATATAACTGTGATTGTGGTTCTGGGCTCTGTTCCGGAATATTTTTCGGATCTCTTTTGGCCAGCGTGGTTATCCTTTTCGAATTATCCCTAACTGTGACCACTCTCGCGTCTCAACTTGGACGACCTGAGACTTACGCAGTGTGGCCCTATAAGTTCTGGCGCCTTTTGATCTCTCGGTCGGTATCTGGCCCACTAAGTAATTTTCCAACGAGGTCCGTCTCTGGTTAGGTGATCCTGAGTGTAGAGGTGACTTCAAATTTAAATTGAATTATTTTGACGCACGATTTATTTTGTGCGTTCAAATTTTTGTGTTGTCCTAAGTGTCGAGTGGTAGGTGGTTGGGTTTTTTATTGTCCATTATGGGCTTTTCCTGTAGTTGAGTTTAGAGGCTGCTTCCCAAAACAAGTGCGATCGAAACTAGATAATAATTTTTGTTCTCCGACCCATGACCCCGCGCCGTCGGTAGCTAGCCGCGCAACCGATTAAATTCGGGTCTTTTAAAGCAAAAACCCTTGCTATAAATTGGCGCCAAACGATGGGAGATTCCTATAATGTATATACATCAATGGCTAAACAAATAAAAATCATTATTTAATTATTTATTTTATCAAAATTGTAGGTTTAGTATGCGGAACCCTATAGATACTCTTTGCGTGGCTCAACATGCACTTGACCGTTTATTATTGAGATTTTTCAGTGTCAGTATGAAATTATTGTGACCTAACAAATTTCGAAACAAGCGTTGAAAAATAAATGTCATATCAGTCATTAGGCGGGTGATGTAAAATATTAAAAGAATATGTACTTCCAAGAGGAATATCCCACCTTGTTAAAAATGCGGGTTTACATAATGTAACATGGAATAACGCAAAGCGTTTTTTTCTCTTCTTATACGTAGAGAATAATTTAATCTTCTTGCTAGAGGGTACAAGTCAATTTGCTGGCTTCTACATTAATGGCTCTGTAAGGTTGGTTGGCCTAAGGCGACCTAAGAAAGTTAACTGTGTAGTAAGTAAGTACACTGCCTACACCTACTACAGTTGCACTTGCGACTACCGATTTTGTATTGTGTACGCCATATATTCCTATATATACTTATGTATAATACCGCGTTGTAGGTACTTTACTAGCTGCAAGGTTGGCACTACCAGCTGGTAAATATTACCACTAATGCCGGCTTCCCACGGCTAGCGTACTTGGGAATTATACCAGTGCAAAGGATATTTGTAGCAACTTGTTAAAGTTCCTCCACGACTGGAATGCTCGACAAATATTTTTGCTGGTTTGCATTTCCCAAATATTTGTCTGGTAGTTTTTGTTAGTTTGTAGTTGTGATCCCATGTTCCCAATAATCGTCTATTTGATGAAATGCTTACAGGTCTCGTAACGTAACTTGATACTTCCATGTTTAAAATGAAGAGGTTAACTTAAACATAGCGACTGGCTTCACTTTTAAATATTTGTAAGTTGTAATTCGTCTCTATACCCTCCTAAGAGCAAAACTACATACGGACAGATTTTTCGATGCGTTTTTAACGTGCGGCGGATTGTACTTCCAAATCGAAACCACGCCTACAAACGAGTGAAACTAGTACTAGACGAACTTATATTCCGTTCATCTCAAAGATGTTAATATTTTAACGTCTGGTTTCTTCTAACTCGTTTCTAGGCACGGTTTCGATTTCGACGTGTAATCCGCCGCGGAAAATTCGCCGGTGTAGTTTCGCTCTAGCTCAGTATCTATAGGCTGTGTGCAAGGGGGCGGAGTTATAATACTATCGATGCGAGTGCTCGTTGTGAGTTCAATTGTAAACTCGAAACTCTAATTTTCCTTAATTGTCAGTGAGCATTGTTGTTTAAAAAGTCAAGTAAGTAAAACGATTATTTTACTTCTAACTTATTTGGAAATTTTTAATATAAATTTGATAAATTTTACGCTTTTAAACCCGGTCCGCAAGATTACCGGCGCCATACTTTGATGTTATACAGTCGCCTGTCAATATAAACCATAGACATAGGTGTAGGTACACCTCCATGTCTGATATAAATTAATCGGTTATTTTTTATTATACGTCAAAATTGAAGAAGAATAAAATAAATAATTTACACGTACCTTTTATGCGATGCTATTTATACTATTTGCACAGCTAGATAAAATGGTATTCGTTTATGAAAAAATTTCCCGGTATAGACAATAATAAAAATGAGTTCAATCGTGCACTATTGCCCACCAGCGGCGCTAGTAGACTTCGTGCACACAACCTATACCCTAGAACACAAATGTAGTTCTACGTCAAAAAATCAATAAAAATCTGATTATTCTTTTCTACACATGAATTATATTTACATATGAAAATAATATTGTGTATTTGTACAAATAATACGTATTACAAACACATAAAAAATTCAAACTACTTTACATTTGATTTGGAAACAGGTTATTGCTTTGCCATCTTGATCGAACAAAGTGAATTGTATGTTTAAGCTAATCTGAAACAGAAAATAAATTTATGGACTTAGATAAATAATTGTTCTTTAAAGTGTAAATCCACGTATCTTTTTTAATTGGATGCGCGCGCATACCGTGTTCACAGATGATTTGGTAACTAGGCAATAGTCTGTCTATTTCTGTTTTCACTGACTGCTACTGACTAGTATTATAGGTAGTAGGATACGTTATGCGTGCGCAACCATATGTTTTCTCTTTTTCTTGCAGAACGAGCAATAACAATCTCTCGCTCTTATTTCGAGAGATAGGTGCATTGTCACACTGTTTACATTCGATCCCCTCTTTGTAATAATCTTGTCAACCCCCTCCCTAATATTACGTCACAATATCCACGCGTCCTCTCTTAATTTACAATAAAACATTTTTTAACTTAGTAGGTATTTTTTTTAATTATCTGACCCCATCCCCGCTCCTCTTCACACTTTGTTACGCTAGGCACCCCCCCCCCTTTGTACGTAGTAAAAGATCCGGCATCGCGGCCGCTGGAAATCGCTATTTTGCCTCACTGCTCATTTCTCTTTTGTCGTAGACTATAATAAGGTACAACGTAAGTTACATAGTAGACTTTTAAAGAATGAGAGCGTTTTCCAATTGGTTCAGTGGTTCTTCAGTTTTGAGTAACTATTTGCCTATCAGTATTATCTACTAGTTTCATATTGACTGAATTGTTCTAATTTTGGATACACATGTTCATTGGCCCTGAAGATGAAATTAAATATTTCGAAACGTTGGCCACAAGCGATATTTTGGTAAAGCTTCATTATTTTGACCCTCAACCAAACCTTCCTTCAATTATTAACATTCATTGGGTCAACACTATTATATATATACTATAGATAATTTGTTTATATTATGTTAGTATAATTAATAATAATTCACTTACTTTAGGATATATACTAAGCACAGGCATTGTGAGTTTATAGGTGAGCTCCTCGCCTTTTTTAGCTGGACATTGCCCTTTTACAAGATCTTTACACGCATTTTGTTCCGGCAAAGGAAAATTGGTCTCAACTCCTAAAGCTGTTGCAATTACTTCCGGCCTCATTGCGTCCAAGTTCCTATCTTAAAAATCAAAATAATGATATGCTTATAAGGAAATATAAATGGTATTCTTTTTTACAAGCTTTTATTTAGAATCAGGATCACAACTAGTGTTGTCAGGTCCAGTTTACCAAATTTCGGAACAGAAAATTAAAAAATCGGGGTTTTGGTTTTGAAATCGGAACAACTAAAAAAAACAAGATTTTTATAAATAAACGTTTATTTTTTTCAACAAGTGGTAAAAATAATGTCATATAATGCCATCAAAATAATGTCATCATAATCTTTGGACCTTACGATACGCGTGAAATTTGAACCTTTTATAATTACCGATTGACTCTAAATCGGGACATTTGGCGTCCCGATCAAGAGTGAATCGGGACGTGTCCACAGACACCTGAAAATCGGGACGTTCCGCGCAAATCGGAACACCTGGCAACACTAATCACAACCGACCGAGTCAGTTCCGATTCTTATCTGAACTTCTCGATATAGGAAATAAAAAATTATTTAGATACTGTTTTACTTACCGGCTGTGAAACTAATTAGCATGCTAATATTGGTCCCGCGAACAAGTTGACAGGGGGGTCCAGCGCAGTTTTCAATGTCAACTTGAGTGGGCTTATTTATGCCGCTACCTAAAATAAATATTATATTCTTAAGCTCGGCACTACTATATCAAATCAAAATTATGTTGTAAAGATAAGAAAACAAGGTTATTTTTATAAAAGACTAGCTGCCCGGCCTGGCTTCGCCCGGTTACAAATCGGATTAATCTAAGTTGGATCGATCCGATTTGTACCCGGGGTGAGCCATGCCAGGTTAGTTTTATTTATTGATATATTTTATATCGCTTTGTTAACTTAAACTTAATTTCAATCCAACTTGGAGTCAATCAGATTTGTACTCGGGCGAAGCCGGTCCGTGCACCTTATAGTATAAAGTACAACCTGACCAGACAACGTGCCTATACAAATTTAAAAAATCCATGTAAATCTGTTAAGTGATTCTCGAGTTATAAGCGTACTAGCGGACAGACAGACAGATAGACAGACACAGAGACGTTGCGTTTTATATATACAGAGTGTCCCAGACCTGTATCTATTATATGTAAAGTTTAATTTCGTTTCTCTCGAAAAAAATTTTAATATAACACTGATATTTAATTACACGGTTGAAAAGAACATAAAAAGCTCTATCAGAATATCTAAAAAAACAGCTAATATGGTGCAATTTATGAATAAAATAAAACATTTTCCGCACACCTGCTTGTTAAATGACTCATTAAAGACCGCTACACATACATCGAAAGTAGCTATTTTGTAGTGGGTATGGCAAAAAGAATTTATTAATAAAATATAGTGAGCTGCTAACATTCGCGTCGGTAGGTACAATACAAATGCCACTATGCAACTGCCCCTTTATTCATCTGTTACATATTATATTATAATCTAACCTATATAATGACCGTTTTCTCATAACTCTGCACTTAAAAATATATATATGTATATAGATACCAAATTATATGAAAATAATTCTTACAGTTTAGTACCATAGTTAAAGATTTACTTACAAGAACCAACACTTGTAGCTAGAGCACACGAAGAAAGAGCAAGAATTGCTATTAACACAATAAATTGATTAGCCATTTTAGTTATTTTAGCGCAAGTAAAATACACTTTAGTTGCTTCACTCAAACTGATTATAAGTACTACAACTGTATCAGATTTATATATTTTTTTCGATATCTCAAGATTAAAACAGTGGTTTACAAACGATAGTCTGGTTCGGAAATAATAGAGAGTGACTCATCCCACTTATACTTCACTGTTTATATAAGCGGCTGCATGGAACACGTGTATGCGGACTCGTATGCTTACATTGTTTCATTGCTTGCCGCTCCATTAACCTTTTGCTAGTAATTATGCATGCGGCACTCACTAGTATTTCCGAACCAGACTATAGATATAGGTACTATACATTTTTATATAAACAGTCCGACACAACTTGGACTAACTTTCCCATTATTTTAGGAGTATTGGCTTATAAACAGTACATACTATAAGAAAACGTAGTATACAGAAACAGTTGAAGGTAGGGGTTGCCAACTGTCCCGGATTTCCCGGGACGTCCCGTTTCTAGCGCTATTTTCAGTCGTCCCTTTCAAAATCCTTGCGGGACCCAGTTTATCCTGGAAATAAAATAGAAACAGTTTTTCATTGCAAAAAAATAATGCGTCAACAGCATTATGCAAGTATTAAACTAACCAAAATTTGCTCTAAAACAGCTTCTTCACTGGTTAGACTATATTGTTCTCATCAATCGCACGCTGCGCACCACAATTCAAGCAATTTTTATTTTGTTAAAAAAATGTGTTGTATTTATCTACTTTCTACAGTATTTCAACTAATTAAGATATTCATAATTAATGAACAATAATGGTTTAATTTTTACACTCAATAATATCATATAATAGTACTTCATAGACATATTCCTTAAAATATTTCCGCTGTTAGGAATCGAGTGTCCGTTTGTGTATGAACATGTAAGCACTTGTCGGCATCGTTAGTTAAATTTTTGTATATGTGTATTAATATTTTTATAAAACACATGCACGATTTTAGTGTTTTTTCGTACCTGTTTTGCGAACCTTAAATAGCCGTTTATTGCTAGTGGCCATTATGTAACGCTTTTCAGTGCTATAATGGTTCATTATGTAACTAGTTACATAATGATCCATTATGCAACGCTTTTCGGTGCTATAATGAAAAAACAGTTGCATAATGAACCATTATGTAACTGTTTTTTTAATTCTATTAAATTCTAAAACCATGCATGTGTTATATAAAGTATAGTGTACAACGCGTGTGCTAAATCTTTATGCGTCAGGCGCGATGTTTTCAGCACATATGCGGCTCACGATGCACACTCGCCAAGGCTCGTGTGCGCTCGCCTACTACTGGTGCTAAAAGCATCAGCACTCGTATTCGACTCGCGATGCACACTCGCCAAGGCTCGTGTGTGCTCGCCTACTACTTGTGCTGAAAGTATCGCGCCTGACGTATAAAGATGTATTTAGCACACTAGTTACACAATATACTATTACATACGTTCCGCGAAAAAACTTAGTCCCTCTTTTTTTTAACGGCGCATATAGCCTAGTTGCTGGCAGCAACTAAGCTATATGCGCCGTTATGTGATTATAAACTTTGGTTTAATCAGTTATGTTAAATTATTGCAGTATTAAAAGGTAAGTAAAGGTTGTTTAATATTTTATGTCGTAATTTTGTACACAATATTTTAATTAGTAAATTATTTTTTCTTTTCAGGTTTTAGCACTTAGATGAGGTGAGCCAATTTGCTATCCTTAAGAAAATTAGGGAGTTTAGTAATGTTATATTGATTGTCGCCAAGTATGTCGGATAAGTTGTTTGGTAAGTTTGCCGTAATTCTATTTATATTATATTTGGAGCATGTTAATAGGATATGTTCTATTGTTATAGTTGCATTATTGCATGGTTGGCATTTTGGTGGAGGTTCTCTTTTTAGGAGGTGAGCATGGGTAAGTTGGGTATGTCCTATAATACGTAGTCGAACTATTGTGGTTTCGTTTTTTCTATTATTTTGAAAGGAAGTAGTCCATGGTTTGGAGTCGTCTTTTATTGTCCTGAGTTTATAGTTGACAATTCTTCGCCATTCCCATTCTGCATAAGTGGTTTTTTCCAATTGTCTAAAAATCTTCTGACGGGATTTCTAGTGTGTCAAAAGGGAGCACCGATTCGGCCGCTTTTAGTCCCCCTTCTGCATTCAAGAAGTTCTGGAAAATCATTTTTTACGGTTGGCTTAAGCCTAGTTGAAGGTAACGTACGAATAGATAATTTTAACACCAAACGTTAGAGATGCGTAAACAATAAAAATTATCAATTACTATGTTTTTGGTTCCGACGTGTTTTAATTTTCAAAAACACTGATCGCAGTGCCAAACCTTTCTGATAAAATTATGTATTTGCTCATGCATGCGTTGTGGCTTTATTCTGTTTGTTTTTGGACAAATTAAAAAATGTCAGTGTAAAACACAGTATTTCGGCCATTCAAAAATTTCGAGAATCTCTGTTTTAAAATAATAAAAGCCAGCTGGTGTAGAAATATTATGAAAAAAAAGTATTTAATTATTTGAATTGACATAGAGAAAGTGATAACAAGCGCAGGTGTTTTATTGATAAGGAGAAATGGATAATGAATAAAATAATATTTATGATGTGATTATCAAAAATAGTTAACATATAACATTGTAGCAATAGTAGGTACCTAGCTATCTATATTTACAATTGAAAAAAAAACTGAAATTATTGGTGCCTCCCGTGCGTTGGATCCAGCGTGAGTTACCTACTGAGTATAAATCAGCTGCGATACCCCTACATCACGCATCCCGTTGTGTTTACTGCTATATATAGGTATATATGATAATATACTAAAGTTGCCTGTTTGGGGTGACGCAGCAATAGTATTGGGATATATTATACGCGATTCTTCGATTGGACGTGACGTGACGTGACCTAGACATGCGTAACTGAACGAAAAAACGAAGCTAAAAAATGTCACTTAATAATAAAAAAGTGGGTACCCCGTACTCCCAAGAAATTTGTAAACATTCAAATTCGAAAACGATGACAGCAACATATTATATAATTAGGCTTACCAACTGTCTTAGATTTTCCGGGACGTCCCGCTTCTGGAACTTTTTTCGACCGTCCTTCTCAAATCCCTTGCGGGACTCTATTGGTTGCAGGATTCAGGAATTAGGTCAAACTAATATGCATGGCATATAATATTTCGAAAATTCGGATCCGATCAGTGCGTTGCGTAATTAGTCCAGGTGATACGGTAGTCAAAAATGACGTTTGTTTGCGACCTTCCTTCATAAGTCAAAAGAACAAATATGGAAAATGAGACGAGAAAAATAGTGAACCCAAAAATAGCCCGTTTGCGGAGTTCCACAAATTTTTAATGATTTGTGATCTAATTGATACCTTAATGACAAAGAAATTTCAAGTATAAGAAAGTTTTCAGAGATTTGGAGAGAGTCAAAATATTTACATATTCCCGTCAGTCAAATTCATAATTCAATTTTAAAGATTGATGTATATTATTATTACATTAGGTATATGATATTTCTATATACTAAAAACCAAATCAATTCGAAATCACCAGATCTGGTTACTTTGTTAACTGTTTTGTCGTAACAATTTACAGCAAAACAGTAACCAAAGTAACCAGATCCGATCATTTCAAATAGATTTGATTTTTAGTATATCTAAATATTCAAAGAAAAATAGATACCTGCTTTTTGCCACATTTTCAGTTTCTGGCAGTCAATTTCGTCAATTGATTGGAATTTTCGAGAGGACAGTTGTGGTCCAGTGGTTAGCGTCGCTGCCTCTGAATCAGACTGTCGTGAGTTCGAATCCCACCTCCGCTCATGAATGTTTTGTGATGCCATTTAGTTTTAAGTGTGTTGTTATTTAATGCATAATCAAGACGCTAATGACCTAAGTTGTCGACGCGTCTATAATTTACAATAAATAAATAAACGGAATTTTCGAACTGCAGTTGTGTTTTCAACGTTTAATTATCATTTTCACTTACTGGACTAAGTGAAGCAATTTTGATCATTTTTGATCTATATCTCTGCAGAAACCTTTCTTAGACTCTACTTGAATTTTTTGTGATTAATGTCTCATCACAAAGTATCATTTAGACGACAAATCAATGACCTTCAAACAAGCTTTTTTGGGGTCATTCTTTCATCTCAATGGCAGCCCTGATTCTCATTTAATCACCGTTTATATAACTGTTAAAAATAACAATAGAAAAAAACTTCCATAATTATGCCCTAAAATTATGAAACATTCTGTATGCATCTAGATTGATAAATGCAGTCTGTACATTATCAATTTAATATTATGTAGTGGTTTGGCCACCTATACAATTGATCAATTAAAAAATACAAATTATCAATAATTGAACATTATTATTATCAAATAATATTTTGATATTATTAAAGTACCTGCCTAAATTAAATTAGTACAGATAATTCCTATATTTAAATTATATCATAATTTACTAATGATTTTAAAAATGTTGTATAGAAAATAATTTTTATTATTCAAAAAGAAATAATGTTCATTAATAATAAAATTATCATTTATTGACACAGCTGCACGTATTATTTTTTAGATAAAATGAACAAATAATTATCGAGAATTATATTTCTATATACGCAAGCATGTGCCAATTTTATAAATTTTTATTTAAAAAAATATTTAAATAATCAAATGAATAATGACAAATGATAACGTAAAAAAATGTCTTTAATCAATATACAAATATCGTAAGCTTATATACTTAAATAACGAATAAATTATCTTATGAATAAAATATCATAGGTATACAAAATGTTTCACTTAATTTTCATCATTGATTTTAAAACTTCGGAATTTTAGCCAGCAAGAAAACTTTTGTAACTTCTTTGCACTTCCCTCCTGTGCGAGAATATCTCTTAGGTTATAACAGATGTTCTAAACCAAAATGGATAGGTACAAAGGCGTACGCAGAATTTTGTTCAGGGGGGTGTACAACAATTATGAGAGCAATCATGGACATACGATTATCATATTCTGCAATCCGGTCATATAAACATTAAACAATATTTCAAAATAATGTTCAATTCGAGGAATTTTCAGGCGCCAAAGATCAATAACAGGAAATAAAGTCTGTGAACACCGAATTTATCCGTAGTACAGACGGTAACAAGAAGAAAAAAGAAAAGTCTTTTTTGCCATACCCACTATAAAAGAGCTGCTTTACATGTATTTATGTATAGGCATGTAAAGTGACGTTTGACATAGGCCAGTGTGCGGGAACGTATCTTTCCCACCCCACACTAGTGCGGGAAATCAAGCCATTTCCATAGTGATTTATGTTTATTCGCCCTGATCCGCCCGTTATTACCTTCTGACAGCTACTCTCGGTCTACTATAGACGTAAAGTTAGCGACACAAATGAACTGTCAAAAGCTTTTGAAAATACTGAAAATTAAATGAAAAGCAGCTGTTTTATAGTGAGTATGGCAAAAAATACGATATTTATCTCATGCGTAATGATAAAATCACTCGTGTGACTGTTAAAAATCACTACCTATGCTCGTTTTGTCTGCAATTGTATAATTTCAGTACTTGTCAGTAATAGAGGTACCTCATTTCGCCATTTACATTAGATACACAAACTGCTAATTTTAAATAATATATTACGTACTGCTATGTACTTACAATATTCTAGAGATTTCAGCAAAATTGCTACATGTCGTTTTGTTAATTAAGAGAGACATTTTAATTTTAAAAAAAACAGCTATAATGGTAACTACAAATGTGAAAAAACCTGTAGAAATTTTCCAATTTCACATACAAAAAAAACTCGGGTCGCAGTGCCAACTGCCAAACCTTGCCGACGAAATAATGTAAATGCTCATACATGCGTTGTGGCTTTATTCTGTGTTTGTTTTTGAACAAAATAAATAAATTATAGCTGTTTATTTAAAATACACTATTTCAGCTATTCCAAAATTTCGAGAATCTCTGTTTTGAAACCATAAAATCCAGGTGGTATAGACATATTGCATAAAAATTGTTTGTTATTTAATTATTTGGATTGACATAGAGAAAGTGATAACAAGCGCAGGTGTTTTATTGATAAGGAGAAATGAATAATGAATAAAATCTCGTTATATTCGTATGGGCAAGTCGTACATTTCCAAGCTGCATATAAATATAAACACTAGCGGCCCGGTTCGGCTTCGCTCGGGTGCTATGAATTTATAATTTATTATCCCCCTTTGCGACCCGGGCGAAGCCGGGCTGGTAGAATTTATAATATTAGTAGGATTCCGCCTATTGGCTATAAAGTGCAAGAAAATTGCAATTACGTTTTATTACCATCCCACAGGAATTATACATTTTTTCGGGATGAAAAGTACCCTATGTCCTATTTCAGGACCTAAAGTAACTATATATATCAAATTTCATAAAAATCCGTTCAGCCGTTACGGAGCTGAGTGATAACAAACATGCACACACACAAACTTTCGCATTTATAATATTAGTAGAGACTATCAAAAATGATACCAAATTATTCTAGATGATGTGAAACGTTAAGAAATTTTGGTCCGGCCTCTAGGTTTTTCCATCCGACCGACGCCAATAGTGTATGTGCCATATGGCAAATACATAAAAAATGGAGATGGTCACTGCCAAACTTGACCGCTAGGGGCACCAGCTATATAAAGACCGTGGTCTGTGCACAGTTTAGTAGTGTGTACAGAATAAGTTTATTTAAAATATTAAATTATTGACAATGCCGATGTGCTGTGTTTACCAGTGTTCAAATTATACCTAGAGGTTTTGTATTTCCAAAGGATCCGGAACTGAAAAGAAGTGCTTGCAAGCTACCAGAAGACAAAAAACTTGTTATCGCGCGTTTTTCTATGTTAACCAATAATAACTTAGGTCGCTATAAACCTGCTGCTATCTACATTACGTTTCTCGTGTACCCGGAGCTAAACATTAGCGCGCCAGGGTTTTTTGTTAGGATGGACCAGTGTTTGGCCTGGTGATCTGAAGGTGGGCCAATAACACTCGATAAAACTCGATAAAGTATTAACCCATATCACTTACTATAGAATTTATATGAAAAATTGTCGAAATTTCGAGGGTTAAAAACGTTTAACGTATTTAAAAGATAACCTAGAGATTGGGAATTATATTTCAAGATGGGCCAAGGGATGAACCAAGACAGTTTAAAGTGGGCCATGGCTCACTCGGCCCACCCTCTGGCGCCGCCACTGAAGCTAAAACAAAGCAACAGCGAGACTAGTCTTATTCTTATATATTCGAAGAGTCGTGATATAAAACATCACTTTCAGAATCAGTTTAATAGAAGACAAATGAGAAATAAACGAATTTGATAATTGTCGTGCAAGATACCTATATATACCTACTTACGAGAAATGTCAAACGAGTTCTGGAATAAGTGCCCTATATGTACATAATAAAGTCAATTAAATGTGTATATAGGCGGTTTCAGACGATTCAGTTCCCAAACGTAAACCTGAAAGCTAAGAGCAGACTGCACATTCGATATTCATACCATCTATCATGTATCTACTGACTTCCGAGCATGTATTTCCCATGGGATTTAAACCTACCTGCTACACATTTTTAATAGTAGGTAGGCAAGCACTACTACTCGGTGCGAATGTCTATAAGGAATCAGACAGAAATAATATGTTCACAGAGGTAGGGTAAAGGAACTGATTCATGGTTCTAGACTACCCTATCTAGTAGTCGAGACGCTAATGACTTCTGTTCTCGGGCGTCTATAATTCATTCATTCATTCTGATAGTCGACTGTCGATCAATTTATATTTATAATTAACCTGTAAACGACTTTTTTGGCGTGAATAACGTCTGATGTCTCATCCAGGGATGGCATTTGAGAAATATTAAATGTCACGAAAATAGTCGGAAGTGTTGACATGTGAAACAAAAGGCAACATGTATATCTATGTTAAGGTCTCAAACACAGAAAGTCAGGTGGCCGTGTGGAGAAGTACGTGTCTACCGACAGGTACAAATTCCCTAGCCCAAAAAGCCCGTACATGTCTCTTACAAAAATCCGAACTTAGATTTTTTGACGCAGATATTTTTAACTTCCCATTGGAAGTTATTGTAATTTTTTATGTATTGAACCTAAAAAAAACATCATATTCCCAAAATATTTGTTTGTGCGTTTTCCACCCCCGCGATTTTTATGGGTGAGTTGGCTTTTATTGAATATCTCCCGTATTTTTAACTTGACGGCAAAACTTCCAAAAGGTAAGTTGTAGAGCATAATATTTCCTATATTATACGTTGTTTTACATTATTGTAAAACAGTTATTTAGTGCAAAAATACCGCAAAATAGACTCAAGGCACTTTTTACCCATTTTCGCGGCAAATTAGGTGTTACATTCAAACGGGAAAGTTTTTCGTCACTCAATTCCCTACAAATTGGTCTATTTATGAGTGTAGGTTCGTTGAACGGTTCTCGCTCGGGAACGCGCTAAATAGGCCTGCAACTCACCTCTATTTTTTTTTGACTCAACTGGTAACTTCGAGATAGCTCGTGCTTTCGCAAAATTATCGAAAGTGTATCAGGTCAGGATACTCTGAACCAAAATTACTCAAAATAACTGCGGCGGAACCTCCCCAAATAGCGTTCTCAAGGTGAAAAAAATCCTTAAAAATGTGCTTTCCAACACTCACTCAAATTTGTGTGAGAACGTATAATATAGAAAATATTATGCTCTACAGCTTACCTTTTGGAAGTTTTGCTGTCAAGTTAAATATACGAGAGATATTCAATTAAAAGCAACTCACCCATAAAAATCGCGAGGGTGGAAAACGCACAAACAAATATTTTGGGAATATGGTATTTTTAGGTTCAATACATTAAAAAAAATTCGACTGATGACCAGTCCTATACTTCCCACCTAGTAAATATTTGCAAAAAATAAACACTTTTTTTTTTTTATTCTTTGACTAGGCCCAAATAACCTTAGCTGTTGGTGGTCTTTAAAACACAATTTAATTTTTATTCTTTGAAAAAAGCATGGCCCTCTTTTTTGTTTGGTGATCTACTGATGGCTAACTTAATATAGCAAAAATCATGGTTACCTTGATTTACGTACAATTTTTATTTTTTTTAGTAAAATATTTTTTTTCTCGAAAACTATACATTTTAGAGAAAAAAAATATTTACATTTTTTTCATATTATAACATCTAGAATTCATTTATATTTTTTTTTACCTATGTTAATACGTGACATTGAGGACGTTTTTTTGAATATCTCAGGATCCACTGAACCGATTTGACTGAAAATCTAATCAGATCTAAGTTAAAGGCTGATAAACACAATAGAATAATCGGCATGCCCGTACGTTGTTCCGTTCTTAAGATATCGAAGGCGAAAAATTGACCACACACATACACACACACACACACACACACACACACACACACACACATACACACACACACACACACACACACACACACACACACATACAGACATCAGTCAGAAAATGATCTTAAACGATTGCTAGGGTCTCAAAACGTGAAAATCTGTTAAAATCTCGAAATATTTTTTTCGGACTAAATCCATTACTTCCCTACCATAGTAGAGGTGGGAAGTAAAAATATATCTGCGTCAAAAAATCTAAGTTCGGAATTTTTGTAAGAGAAGGTAGGGAATTTTGAACGGGCTTACTGGGCTATTCCGAAGGCTTTCAATATTTTATTTATTTATTTTTTTAACAATGAAAATAAGTATATATACTAGTAACAATTTAAAATAGCGAGAAGTAAAATTATAATTATTTTATTTATTATATTTTACGAACTTTTGATTTTATAAGACAAATAAAAGTGGATGAATTTCTTTCTATTACAATGAATACAATTCTCTTTCTGTACCCGCGATACAGACATACCCATTTTTTTTATTAAATCATTGGAATGAGCTCCGTCTAACTTAAAAAATGCCGTTGGATTTATTTGTCTTAAAACGGCTTCTCAACAAATTTTTGAAGTTGGTTAAAATAAACCACACCTCTATTTTTCTTTTCGAGCGGCTGACGTCGCATGCCCCGAATATCACGGCCTACTTCTACAATCTACAGCCAATATGTTTAATACATGTACCATATTGATAGTTGATTGATAGCAACAGTACGATAAGTGTTAGTCGGTCTTGTTATAAAGATTATAAATCTCGCCTCGCGGGTGTTGTGATGTTAGCGCCTCAATGACAGATAAGATCAAAATATAATAATAATAACTAGGCTGACCCCGTCGAAATTTGACGGACTGAGGATATTTGGAAAAATATCTTAGAAATAAAAATCATTGTTTACATAGGATGATTTATTAGTGTATTTGCCATAATATGTCACATACACTATTGGCGTCGGTCGGGATGGCGGGATCTAGGGGTCGGACCAAATTTTCTCGACGTTTCATACCCTCCTGAACAATTTGCCACCATTTTTAAAAATGTTTATATATACAGGGTGAGTTCGACCACCCGTATCAGTCGTTTTTTTCGAAAACGGTTAGTCGTAGAGAGTTGTGTCAAAAATTTGTATTATAAAAGCCCTAATAAAGAATCGAATGGTGATAATTTTTTTCCGGGAAGGTCGGCTTCCCTATTAGTTTGCTCCAGAATGTCCAGAACTCCGGAATTATAAATGTAACGATAGGTCGAAAGTGGTATTGTTGAAAAGATCTTTAAAAAATAAGCAAGTTTTGTACGGATTTTTTTTTTATTACTGCCACCCCTGTTAAGTAATATTTGTTTGAAATTACTAAATTAAAATGTCATAATAACGAACTTTTTAAAAGTTCGCATTTAAAATCTAGTTACCTATCTATCGATTAAACACTGAAGAAGTACACTCACAGTATAACCAGAAGAGCTCAGTAGTATGTATTAAAGAGTAAATGGAAGACAGTTTGAACACTTGTGACAATGTCTAAGGTTGCTAGATTTTTAATGCCGACTTCGATCGTTATTATGAAATTTTGATTTAATAATTTCAAACGATTGTTACTTAACAGGGGTGGCAGTAATTAAAAAATGTTCCCTACAAAACTTGCCTACTTTTTAAAGAGCTTTTCAATAGCACCACTTTCAACCTATCGTGCTTTCTAAAATTCCGGAGTTTTGAACATATAATAATTTATATTTATACTTATAGAAATTTACAGGAGTGGCAGTAATAAAAAAAATTTTCCTACAAAACTTGCTTATTTTTTAAAGATCTTTTCAGCAATACCACTTTCGACCTATCTTTACATTTATAATTCCGGAGTTCTGGACATTCTCGAGCAAACTAATAGGGAAGCCGACCATCCCATAAAAAAAAATTATCACCATTCGATTCTTTATTAGGGCTTTTATAATACAAATTTTTGACACAACTCTCTACGACTAACCGTTTTCGAAAAAAACGACTGATACGGGTGGTCGAACTCACCCTGTATATATATGTATGTATATATTTATATGTGTGTGTGTGTGTGTGTGCGGGAAATAACTTTCGAAAGAGTTAATTGATTTTAACGAAATTTTGTAGGCACGTTGGAATTCATCACCGCACGATGCCTATTTAAAATGGGCCTGATCGGATCATTTTAAGGGTTGTATTTAGGGGTTCCAAAAAGTTTTTGGGCCCAAAAATACCGAAAAAATTGTCAGAATTGTTTCAAAATTGAAATTTTACTCTTTAATAGAGCTTAAAATGTGCTGCTAAAATTTTAATAAAATCGGCCCAACAGGACCGGACTTTCAAATTTTATGAAAACACTAGTTTGTTGATACGGATTTACTTATGGAAGGGTGTATTTAATTTGGTGTAGATGTTGTACTGATAAAATCCATGTCTAATGTTGAAATTTAGAAAAATTTATTATTTTAAGGGATGTATTAAGGGGTTAATTTTTTTATTTTGTCAAAAAACAAACTTATGTTCACATAATAATGCCACATTGCCTGTATTAGCAAATACACTATATTGTCGGCAGGGTTTGGCACTGCGACCCGAGTTTTTAGTATTTATTATCTATTTTGCGGAAAGAAAAATATATTCAGATCGCACGGTTACCCAGTCTACTTTGGGTCTTATATCAGCGCGCGTCTCTATCGCCCGAACATAGAAGCTCTTATTTTCCTAATTTTTTAGACAACGACGATTGCATGGAGATTAGTCCCCTTTCTCTCTATCCTCCGTGCGTATAAGAATCTATTTTGTGTCGATTCCAATAATTAATATAACAGTGGTCGACCACAGATGAGTAGTCAGTACCCGGTGCCTTTACCCTATAACATGAAAGTGAAAAGATGGTTTTATATAATATATAGAACATTATCAGAACCTAGATATAGTACCTACATAAGGTATTAAGACAAAATCGCTTAAGTCGAATTGGGGATAAAATATGATTAATAACGACTTAATCATACATTTTTTGCTGCAATATGACATAACAGAAAGATAATTGAAATTATGCCTTAGGTATCATAAAATTAATTTCAAATGCTTAAGAGATGATCGAGTTACGTTGAATTCTCCGTCTACATTGTATTGTGCGAAACAATTTGTTATAAAATAAAGTTCTTCAAAGGGGCATGCACGTAATAATAATAATATATCTAATAATAATAAATAATAATAATAAACTCTTTATTTCATTCGATGAGAAAACTCATATAGAAAATGTCATACTACAGATACAATAAAAATTACAAATTAAAAAAATCGGACAAATTATAAAATGTGTTCCTCAAAAGAAACGCTTTTAAAACGAAAGAAAATATTTAGAGTGTTACAATAATCTTAATATAACTTGGAAGATTATTAAAGATTTTTACACCTATGTTTAGAGGAGAATTTTTACTAACATCAAGTTTGCTAAAGGGGGAACTCAGATCATTCCTAAAACGCATATTGTAAGAATGGTAATCGCCATTCATGACAAACTGGTTAAAGTTTTTAAAAACAAATAAAGAAATTTCGTAAACGGAAATTTGACAAAAAGTCATAAGTTTAAGATTATTGAAAGAATGGCGACAAGATACGTTAGAAGAAATGCCAACCATGGCACGAATTATTCTTTTCTGAGAAATAAAGACCCATTTCAAAAGATGGCGCCACCATATGCAATTTAACCAAATCTTTTTCACAACATAACAGTTTTTATATTGAATTTGTGTGATTAGTAAGATTCTATAGATGATATTCTTGGTATTAAACATTTTTGGGTTCAAGTACCTACTGAAATTAATAAAAGTAGAAATTGAGATTGAATTTGAAATATTTTTTTCAACGAAGAGTCATTTTGAGGCATTTAATACCTAAATTGGAAGACAACAATTGGATATGCGGAATTTCAAGACGAAATTGTTAATAATAACACCAGAATGTTGAATAATAAGTCACTCATTGTAGCTGCTATCAATCACTAGAAAAGTGTAGCTATTGTCTAAGAGAGGGCGCTACTTTCGTTTTGCTTACATCGCTATAAATGTGAGTTTTAAATTTCGCGTACAGTTCGTGTTTTTCAAAGGTTTTGTGATTAATTGTGTTTCAAGCATCGATGCTGTAAAGTCGATGCGGTAAAGTGTAAGCATGGGGTGACGTCAGACGTGCATTGACATATTGTTCGTTTAGAGCCCTCTATATGCTAGTAGTCAAACTACTCAAAATATTTAAAAAAATTAAACGTCATATTACATTTATAACAACGACAGCGCCTCTAAAGGTTTTTAACGACAACTTGAAGTGCAGGCCTCTTTTAATTGTAAATAAATTAAAACATGTTTTTATTCAATTTAAAATGTAAAATATGTTTGCTTATTTACATGTTTTAAATATAATATTCATGTATAGGCTTTGCAAATCCGGGTATAAAGTACTTAAAATATCGCCATCACAAACACTTCTGCATAAAGTCAATAATAATTAAAACTCTATCTACAGAATACAGATAACATTCGCTGGAAGCGATGGATAAATTTCTAGAATTTATTTATTTTTACCTGGAAATATTTCCACTTCTCGAAAAATACAAATTTTATTTTTAATTGTTACATCAAAAAATATATTTATTGAAATGCCAAGTTTTTACCGTTTAAAATTTACTTTTAATAAATACAAAACATTATTTCTAAAACTTTTCTCGTTCATGGGTTATGGCGAAGTAATGAAACCAGTATGTTATTTTGTACATCGCTGTATACTGGGTGTCCAAGATAAGCGTGAAATGCATGGGGATTTCCTAAACTGTAATAAATAAAATTAATTAAATAACATATTAATATTAAATAAAAATTTGAAGAGATTCGACATCTTCATAAAAAGTGCCTTAATAAAATGAAAATATTTTTTTCGTAACTTAGGTACTTAATAAGCGATCGTTATCTATACTACTATAAGTAGGTACTAATAATATAAAATCGTTCGTTTTCTCTGTCAACAGTTTTGAAACAGGAGTGCTTCGATTGCTTTTTATGGTTCCGTACCAGAAAGGAACCCTATTGTTGTGCCAACTACGTCTGTCTGTCTGTTACAGGCCTCTAACTTCTAAACGAAATGAGATAGGGACTTGAAATTTACACATAATATGTATTACCGCGGCTCAAAAACGGAGAGAATAACAAAAGATTAAAAAGGTGTATATTTAAGGGAGGCGCCCAAACATGCAAACGGGGGTCAAAAAACATTTTTTTTGTACCTGTTCTTGTGGGGTATCTTTGAAAAGGGCCTTTTTATTAGATTATGAACGTGTTTTTATTTTCATTTATTTTATCAAAATTGTAGGTTTTAGAGACCGTCAAAATTGCAATTTTTATAGACCTATTTTGTTACCAGGTCTATATCTTAACCGCGCCATTACCTATAAAGCTGTATAATTCACGTCAATTATCACTCATATAATATAGTAAAAATCTAGTTAATCAACAAATTAATACTAAAAACAGAAAAAAGAAAGCGCCCATACATGCAAACGGGGGCAAAAAATGTTTTTATATATCTATTCTTGTGGGGTATCGTTGAAAAGGGCCTTTTGAGTAGATTATGAATGTATTTTTATTTTATTTATTTTATCAAAATTGTAGGTTTAGCATAACTTTCATGGTACGGAACCCTACTCTCTGCGTGGCTCGACACGCACTTGGCCGTTTATTTATTTTATTTGAGAGTGTTCGATACCGGAAGTTACCCCCTGCACGCTTCATCTCAAATCCTTTCCCCTAGACTAAAAACGGTTACATCTCTCCCGACGCTATTTTTAAAGCTAAAGGCCAAATGAAGAACCAACGTTAATTACTCACATTACTTCGGGCGAAATATTGAAAAAAAATCTGGAGAAACGTATAACTTTTTATAAATTACGTAATCTTTACACGTACCTAAAACTTTTTTTCAAAAAATTCACCTGTAGGATCTGTAGTGTGATTCTTGGTCCTTCATTTGGTGTTTACCCGAAGCCTCTAGCTTAAAAAGTAGCGCCGGAGAGCTGTAACTGTTTTTAGGTGAGTAAAAAGGATTTGAAATGAAGAGTGCAGGGAATAACTCCCGGTATCGAATACTCTTAAGGAATTTATTTAAAGTTATGAAATATTCTTTATGCATTTCCTCCCGCGAAATATTCTCCAAGGTATTTCTCTTGGATCCTATTACTAATAGAAACAGTGAACATACGGTATACAAAACATTGAAAATCACAGAGAACGTTACTTCACAGTTTACATAATATTAAATAATTCAAACATCCATTTATATGCACTTACATTGACAAACACAAAGGAGTATTAAGCAAGAGAGTGGTTGCTTTGTTCTGACTTTCTTCTTGTTGACAAATCGTACTAACATCTGAATAAACAGCACATTTTCGCTATCCTAAACAAAAATTAATGCAACGTCATTCACAATGTGACTCTGTACTCTACTACTAACTTTACTAATGAAAACTAGGCTTTACGAAGAAAATCCCATCTTTTCAATAATGGGTTTCTATATACGATTTTCAAAATCGTTTGCAAAGCCAAAAGTGAATTGAAAGACCTTGAGTTAAAAAATACCGACATAAAAAACCTGCTCAAAAATTAATGAAACGCTGACGGATAAAACGGCTCTAACGATTTGAATGATAATTACTGAAAAGGGGTTTTGGGGGACAAAAAATCGATCTAACTAGGTCTCATCCCAGGAAAAATTCATTTTCTTATAGAGTTTATAATTTTAAAAATCAATTTTCTGATGTTTCAAAATACTGTAGATAGTAATATTGTAAGCAGTCTTTGAATACTTATTTTTCCATGGTTTAAGGGAAATTTGATAATAATAATAATAATAATAAATTTATTAATCCAAGGACAATACAGTATAGGATAAGTCACGACAAAGTTAAAATTTAATCATTAAAATAATTATCTACACTATAGTACATCTTATTAAGTAAAAATTTTTTAAGATATTTTTTAAATTTCAAGACATCATTAATGCATCTAATGTTGGATGGCAGTTTATTAAACAAGCGGATAGCCATGAGTAGAGGACCATTTTTTATAACTTTAAGCCGACTAAAAGGAACACGAATCTCTTCTTTGATTCTAGTATTGTAATTATGTATTTCCTCATTACATTTAACATCTATGTTTACGCAGTACATTTTATAAAATGTCAATAATTTATAGATGTACACAGATGCCACAGAAAGTACTTGAAGATCAGCAAATAGCGGTTTACTTGAGCTGAGTCTCGCTACTCCACACATAATTTAACGTATTGCTCGTTTTTTCAAAACAAAAACATCGTAGATTTGGGCTGATCCCCAAAAAATTATCCCATAAGACAAGTGTGATAAGAAATTATCATGATATGTCAAAAATAAAAATAAATAAATAGTTAAAATTAAAACCGACAAAAACTTCAACGGAACGTGTTCTAATGAAAAATGTATGAAGTATAACTTCGACCGTGCGCTCATGTGGGTGGGACACCTAGTCCATTTTTTACAACAGACTTATGTTTATAACAAATAAAGTACTGAAAGCGTTTTAATGAATTTCAATAGAGTTTTTTTCTGATAGTAAACAACGCGATTAGAAAACAAATCAAGTCAATTCATCAAGAATTGCGACTTGTAAAACTCGGACGTACGTTTATACAGTCTACAGGCCAACCGACAACTGCTGTTCGCTATTTTCAAATTTCAATTACAATTTAAGGATTTATTATGAACTCGAATCAATCTAAAAATGATTTCATTTTATAGAACAGAATTTCTCCTTTTCGAGTTATACAAAAAATATGTTAAATATAGGACCACTGGTACTAATATTGTAGTTCTAATTATATAATTATTTGTTTCAAGTCAAGCAAAATTTTTTTTCTTTTGAAATTTTTTTTTATAATCAAAAATATTTTTTCCCTTTTGTAAACTAAATTCTGGGACATACTGTAAGCCCAATTTAGATAGATAGACAGATAGACAGACTGACAGACTGACAGACAGACAAACAGACAGACGGACAGACTGACAGACAGACAAAAAAATCCGTCTACACTTAGGCGTACAAAGACCCATTTACACACAACTTTGACAAAATAAGTTTTTAATCGATCAGCTATTTTTTTTTTGACAAAATCGAAAAATTGCGCAATACTTCTCATGAAATAATAATGTATGGTCACAATCTAAAGTCATTGTCAACTTAGCTTTTCTGACGGTACATGCATTGTTAAAGCACCAAATAAGCCACTATAAGTCGTCCTGTACGAGCGCATGGACCAACAGTTGTCTGCAACAACTGTTATAAATTGTATTTATCCAATCTTTCAATTTCTCTGGCTTCTTTGTCAGTTGCTTTTTCTTCTCCTCTAGTGTAGTTTATTTATAAGTTACAATCCATTCCAAAATAATAATAATTCAAAAATGTTACTACTCCATTACACTTTCTTATACTAAACATTCAAAATAGAAGACCTTTTGCGGTGCACGCCCCCGATCGCATTTTTAAAGCAATAATATCTAGGTATGAGTGTCATTTGAAAAACGAAAGCATATATTTTTTCGACAAATCAGGAGACTGACTAGGGCAAACATCCTTTACCGTACACATAATTTGGAAAGCAGTAGGAAAAAACTCCTGCGCCCATGGATCCCACATCCTGTAACTGACCCTCAGACCAGGTTTTTTGGGGCGCCCTCCCCCTCTACCTATCGCTTCGATTTTTATCTTCTGTTCATATCTTAGTTGGACGACCCCTCCTAATTCCGGGGCCGCCAGAAAGAAACTGCATCACATCTACCTCCACCATGATTCGAACCCAGCACCTTCCCAATGTGATGCCACCACACTACCACTAGGCTACACATTCAATAGAATATTAATACAGTAGATTTTTTTGCTGGAAAAGAAAACACTGATTTTATAAGCCCCTTTTCTTAGTCCAAATAGTGTGAAATCCAATTCGCCGCGGCATGCGGTAGTAGGGAGTCGTAACGATTAAAAACAGTAAGACGCAGGAGTAGAAGAGCTAGAAGCGCTGACTTAAAGGAAAGCTACTGTATATCCAATCTCACAAATGTTTGCAATGGCTAATGTAGAAGTGCCGGTCTGGTGACACATTTTACAAGCCTATTCCAAACTGAGAACCGAATTGTAAAGAGTAGAGTAGTCAGTTGAGTCTGGAGACTCAAATCCCCCTGCCATTGCAAAGCAGTGCACCGGCCTGTCGTTTCACCATAGAACATTTACGTATGGAATGCGAAACAGGCTGTTCAAGCTATATAGCCAACATCTATTTATCTCACTTGTGTCCCTAGGTCTCGAATGCGCAAGCGTCCCGACTTATGGAAACACCTTCAAAAAAATTACTCTACTTTACTGTCATCTTTAACAGTAGAAATTATAAAAAAATATACAGGGTGTCCTCAAAGACACTTAACACACGCCTACCACATGTTCCTGAGATCAAAATAAGCCGATTTAAGCAAACTTACTTTCTTACAAAATTACTTAGTTTGGGCGCTATAGGGCCCTGAAGTTACAATTTTGAAATCATTTTTTTGTTATAAATTTAAAACGGCTTGTGCGATTTTGCCAGAATTTGGCACGTTGACATAGTTTTATGGAACAAAAAAACCCATATCAAAATCATGATTAATATTAATCCATAGGCGTAGAACTCGAGTTTTTTAATATTTGAACGTTTCAATTTTCTACGCCAATGGAAGAAAAGGGGTTTAAGTATAAAATTTAGAATCAGTAACTTATTTGCTACAAAAAAGCTACTCTTAATAAGACTCGATTACTCTCATGGTTTTTGAGAAATTTGTATTTTAATAATATGTTGATCAATAATAATACGTTGATAATACATAATAAGTTGATCAATAAACTAATAAGATGGCCATGCTTTTTTCTAAGAATAAAACTGGAGATAATGAAGAAGTTTTGCAAAGAGTAAATTAATTTTCTTCGTCGTATAAATCTTTGTATGCGTGAAAATGGTGGACACTTTGACCACTTTTTATTTTATTTCTATTCATGTTTTATTAACTTTACTTCATTTTGTAAAAATTACTGCGAATTATTAAAATACAAATTTCTCAAAAACCATGAGAGTAATCGAGTCTTATTAAGAGTAGCTTTATAGTAGCAAATAAGTTACTGAATCTAAATTTTTTACTTAAACCTCTTTTCTTCCATTGGCGTTGAAATTTGAAACGTTCAAATATTAAAAAACTCGAGTTCTACGCCTATTCATTAATATTAATCATAATTTTGATATGGGTTTTTTTGTTCCATAAAACTATGTAAACGTGCCAAATTTTAGCAAAATCGCACAAGTCGTTTAAAAATTTATAACAAAAAAACGATTTCAAAATTATAACTTCAGGGCCGTATAGCGCCCAAACTAAGCAATTTTGTAAGAAGGTAAGTTTGCTTAAATCGGCTTATTTTGGTCTCAGGAACATGTGGTAGGCGTGTGTTAAGTATCTTTGAGGACACCCTGTATATAATGCATAATATACCTAGGCATAGATCAAGTAATCATTGAGGAAGATGCCTTTCCTTATGACGTAATACGTGAGCAGTTTTTGGAGAGACTATTAGGATCGCATGATCGCTCTACACTAGCGACACTCCTATTTCTATCCATGAACTAAACTGCCAAACCATAGGTTAAGAAAAATATTAAAGCTACCATACTTCTCTGTTTCTAGGGGTTTGGCAGTTTAGTTTATGGACAGAAATAAGGGTGTCGCTAGTGTAGAGCGCAACGATCATGCGATTCCAACGGTCAATCCATAAACTGTTTATTTAAATTTATTTAATAAATGACTGTCATTTAATATTTAAAATGTCAAAAATCTGAAAAAAGCTAAATTGGTTAAAAATTTCCAGAATTGTGTTTTTCATTATATTTTTTTAACTAAATTTTAGAAATTTCTGGTACCTATAATAATTTAAATGTTTTATAGCTGTTTTATAATATGTTGTATATTATGAAGTTTGAAGAATTAATATAATTGACATTATGTGCATTTTTTTATAAGTAAATCTTTTTGTGCGTGTGTATTATATTCGTTTCATTGTAGGTACCTATTTTTATTATTAAATATAGAGTTTTATTTCAACATATTGAATAAATGATTTGTGAAACTACACAATAAAAAGAAGAATTTATAGCTTATAAAAAAAATTACAGCAAGTAATTGTCATAGTTCTTTTTTGTATGTCCATTTTTGAGCGAACCATGAGCGAACAATTCATATTAGATAATAAATAACCGCAAGAATTAATTTATTTAAAATAATGAACAGCTACGAAAGTTTAATATTGTGATAATAATTCTTAATATTGTATATTGACATTTGTCACGTTTAGATACGATTTTGAAAACTTGTAGGTATAAAAATGGTTTCTGTTACAATGATTTTCATAGTTCTTTATAACTGTTTTCTAAAGCAAATTTGTCGTCAAAAAATTAGCACGGTTTCTTTATTATATTATTTAATTTTTGAAAACTCAAATTAAGAATTGGTTATAAAAAAATTATATTAGTTTTCTGTTACCATGGTTACTTTCCAATTTTTATTTTGTAAAATTTTAAACCTTAAAATATAACTAAATGTTTGTGGTACCAACTTGAGTCAAACAAATACATTTCTACGGTAAAAAAATAGACTTTATAACACCTCCTTGGACTTTATTTAATTTCTCGTTTACCATGGTTACACAACAATTAATTACGAAATAAATACGAGACCTTGAAAAAATTAAAATATAATATAAAAAAGCTATTTTTTTCGGCGTCCTGCATTTCAAGATCTTGGCTATAGTGTCTATGATCTTAGCTCTGAAATTTTTAACATAATTTTGAATAACCGTGGTAATGTTTTCTTAAATTTCTGACAAATTACTTTCTATTAATATATATGTTATTGAGTTGATACTGTTTTTTCTCAATTTGTGTAATATTTTGCATTTTAAAATTTCTGACAAATTACTTTCTATTAATATTTCAAACACGTACAAATTACCTCGCAATTTTCGCATTCGGAGTAAGGAGGTTGAAGTTGCACTATATATTATATTATATTAAATGCTGAAATACTTTTTCGAATGTATTTTGAATTTCAAGAACAGTTATTATTTTTGGGGTATTTTGTCCACTTTTATATATTCTTACCTGCATAGTCTCAAATTAAGATTGTGAATGATTGTGATAAAATTCGTGAAATTTTGAAACAAGCAATATAACATTTTTTAGAATAAATAGAAATGTTCAGTTTCAGTTTTTTTTATAAAAAACAGCATATTTTGATAATTTTTTATTTTACTGAAAATAATTCCGTACTAAAATGGTAAAAAACGGAGCCCACAAATGGTGACACAACTCTTTTGTGCCCAATACGCAATGTCTTTTTTTTGAAAAATATTTAATTAATCCAGTCCCCTATGAACATCAAAAAATAATGTCATAAATTCAAATATAATTCCAAAGCTACTGCACATTCGCCAAGATTAGCACCATGGAGGTTAGCACATTCGCGATTTGCACGAAAGTCGAAACCATTGCAACAAGGAGGTTTGAAAATATTTTTAATCGGAATGAGTCATTTTTTTACCGCTGATTTTTGTGGCAGCACCGGTCGAGCCTCAACTCAAATAGAGATGCATGATTAGTAAATAAAGTTCTTGAGAGAGATGCACATAGTTAGGCTGTCGGTTCTTTATGAATTGGAGGCTCCACGTTTCAAACAACAGACATTAGGTGTCTTACCTATATTACTTAGTCAATGACCTAGGTCACTGTATAATAAAATAACATTTTACCCAATTTTTTAGGGTCAATAAAAAAATTCAGTTTTTTAAGGCGTTTCCATACTTTTGAACGGTAGTGTACATTGTGATGATGTACCTTTACTCATCACAAATTTCCTATTTTATAACCTTAATGTACTTTCTTATATTTCTTTTCACTTCTAATGGTTCTCTCAGTTACGACATAGATCAAGTAATCATTGAGGAAGATGCCTTTCCTTATGACGTAATACGTGAGCAGTTTTTGGAGAGACTATTAGGATCGCATGATCGCTCTACACTAGCGACACTCCTATTTCTATCCATGAACTAAACTGCCAAACCATAGGTTAAGAAAAATATTAAAGCTACCATACTTCTCTGTTTCTAGGGGTTTGGCAGTTTAGTTTATGGACAGAAATAAGGGTGTCGCTAGTGTAGAGCGCAACGATCATGCGATTCCAACGGTCAATCCATAAACTGTTTATTTAAATTTATTTAATAAATGACTGTCATTTAATATTTAAAATGTCAAAAATCTGAAAAAAGCTAAATTGGTTAAAAATTTCCAGAATTGTGTTTTTCATTATATTTTTTTAACTAAATTTTAGAAATTTCTGGTACCTATAATAATTTAAATGTTTTATAGCTGTTTTATAATATGTTGTATATTATGAAGTTTGAAGAATTAATATAATTGACATTATGTGCATTTTTTTATAAGTAAATCTTTTTGTGCGTGTGTATTATATTCGTTTCATTGTAGGTACCTATTTTTATTATTAAATATAGAGTTTTATTTCAACATATTGAATAAATGATTTGTGAAACTACACAATAAAAAGAAGAATTTATAGCTTATAAAAAAAATTACAGCAAGTAATTGTCATAGTTCTTTTTTGTATGTCCATTTTTGAGCGAACCATGAGCGAACAATTCATATTAGATAATAAATAACCGCAAGAATTAATTTATTTAAAATAATGAACAGCTACGAAAGTTTAATATTGTGATAATAATTCTTAATATTGTATATTGACATTTGTCACGTTTAGATACGATTTTGAAAACTTGTAGGTATAAAAATGGTTTCTGTTACAATGATTTTCATAGTTCTTTATAACTGTTTTCTAAAGCAAATTTGTCGTCAAAAAATTAGCACGGTTTCTTTATTATATTATTTAATTTTTGAAAACTCAAATTAAGAATTGGTTATAAAAAAATTATATTAGTTTTCTGTTACCATGGTTACTTTCCAATTTTTATTTTGTAAAATTTTAAACCTTAAAATATAACTAAATGTTTGTGGTACCAACTTGAGTCAAACAAATACATTTCTACGGTAAAAAAATAGACTTTATAACACCTCCTTGGACTTTATTTAATTTCTCGTTTACCATGGTTACACAACAATTAATTACGAAATAAATACGAGACCTTGAAAAAATTAAAATATAATATAAAAAAGCTATTTTTTTCGGCGTCCTGCATTTCAAGATCTTGGCTATAGTGTCTATGATCTTAGCTCTGAAATTTTTAACATAATTTTGAATAACCGTGGTAATGTTTTCTTAAATTTCTGACAAATTACTTTCTATTAATATATATGTTATTGAGTTGATACTGTTTTTTCTCAATTTGTGTAATATTTTGCATTTTAAAATTTCTGACAAATTACTTTCTATTAATATTTCAAACACGTACAAATTACCTCGCAATTTTCGCATTCGGAGTAAGGAGGTTGAAGTTGCACTATATATTATATTATATTAAATGCTGAAATACTTTTTCGAATGTATTTTGAATTTCAAGAACAGTTATTATTTTTGGGGTATTTTGTCCACTTTTATATATTCTTACCTGCATAGTCTCAAATTAAGATTGTGAATGATTGTGATAAAATTCGTGAAATTTTGAAACAAGCAATATAACATTTTTTAGAAAAAATAGAAATGTTCAGTTTCAGTTTTTTTTATAAAAAACAGCATATTTTGATAATTTTTTATTTTACTGAAAATAATTCCGTACTAAAATGGTAAAAAACGGAGCCCACAAATGGTGACACAACTCTTTTGTGCCCAATACGCAATGTCTTTTTTTTGAAAAATATTTAATTAATCCAGTCCCCTATGAACATCAAAAAATAATGTCATAAATTCAAATATAATTCCAAAGCTACTGCACATTCGCCAAGGTTAGCACCATGGAGGTTAGCACATTCGCGATTTGCACGAAAGTCGAAACCATTGCAACAAGGAGGTTTGAAAATATTTTTAATCGGAATGAGTCATTTTTTTACCGCTGATTTTTGTGGCAGCACCGGTCGAGCCTCAACTCAAATAGAGATGCATGATTAGTAAATAAAGTTCTTGAGAGAGATGCACATAGTTAGGCTGTCGGTTCTTTATGAATTGGAGGCTCCACGTTTCAAACAACAGACATTAGGTGTCTTACCTATATTACTTAGTCAATGGTTACGATAAGATCAGGATCGCTTTTGAATTTAATAGGAATCTGCCTGGCACCGATTTAGACATTTAAAAAATATTTTATAGGACAGCAAATGGATATGCAAAAGTTTAAGACGAAACTGTTAATAATAACAGCAAATTGTTTAATAAAAAGTCACTAGGGTGGTGTGGGGAACCGCAAGCTGGTAAATTAGAGAGTTACCGGCGCGGCACACTAACAAGCACCCAAGTTCCCTCAATCGCCGTACGGGCGTGAGAGTATTAGTTTTAAGTTTTTGAATTTGGTTAGTTACGCAATACGCTTAACGACAATAATTGTTATTATTTTTGCTTGTGTACGTTTTCAGTTTCTTGAATGAATAAATTTGTATTTTGTATTAAATAGTTATGCACGTCTTTTAATAAATAGATATATGTGGCAATACATTAGTCCCCACATGTTTACATCTTGATTTATGGTATAAATGTCAGTTTTCGATTTCTTGTTTAGTTCGTGTTTTTCAAAGATTTTGTGATTGATTTTGTTTTCTAAATAGATTTTTTTCAAGGCAACGGGTTGCTATGAATATGAATAATCAATTTTCAATTAACATGAAAACATAAAAAGTATCGAATTCAAAGATGTTTATAACTAAATATGACAACTTTAATTATCAAATTTTCCTCTTGAGAAATTTATTTGATTGTGTAAAGTTGGTACCACGTACACAATTTTCAAATTGAGATTAGATTTTTTATATTTTCCAGGTTTTTCTGAAAAAAATAGTAGAGTAACCATGGAAATGGGAAGAAATAATCGAAATCCAAAACGACGTAAATTTTTGAAAATATTAGTGTCATTTTATAGACTGTTATGCATGAATTTTCTTCGATTTGTTATTCATTTTACAAGTAAGGATAGTGAAATGAAATAATTAACTAATGAAACTTTTCATATCGCTTATTACAGAAATGACACCACAGAAATTTTATTTAAAATGAAAAAGCACAAAGTAAATTTATATAGGTACCTAATAAAAAGTGACATTACATTCACATTATTATAAAAAATTATAAATTTACTTGGCACTTTTAAATCTTTATTACACTTCAATTATTCTTCTTTTGGGCATTTCAGACGTATTATAATTGCCTAATTCCAAGATCTGTCATAGAGTTATTTTTTTCTAATAGGAGAAATTTCATAAATGCTTTCTTCTTGACTCAGATTTTATTTCTTTTTGATTGATTCAAGCGTTTTAATAGATTTTATTTATACATTTTATCGCACCTGTTCCATAAGATTTCATAAATGTCCTTTTTTATTAATTTTCTGCTCTGAAATTATAATTTTTCAACTTTCAACTCAACTTTATATTAGAAATCGTGTCCATCGTGATTATAATAAAATTAAGCAAAATCGCAGGATAGTGGACACCTTAGTAACACGCTCAGCTTCGGGAGAATTAAAAACGAATTGGTATATGAAACCTTCCCATTCAGGCAGGCTTCTGAATTTTCGATCTAACCATCCAGTGCAGCAGAAAATTAGTGTTATAAAAAGCTTGTTACACAGGGTAACAAAATTAAGTCACCAAGACTACCATAAGGACAATTTTAAGAAAGTTGAAAATATCTTAAAAGCTAATAATTACCCTGTCAACTTTATACATCAATGCGTTAATAGGTTTATAGAGGACCAAAATCACCTAAATAACACGTTGGATACTGTGGATGAAAGAACTAAGTCTACCAAGATTTATGTTAGATTTCCATTTGTGAAGAACTTGTCTTATAAGATCAACAGATTATTTTCGAACACAAATATTAAGTTGGTGTTTTATAACTTAAATAAATTGGATAGGTTATTCACAAGACTTAAAGATAAGACGCCTATCTCACATCAATCTAATATTATTTATAAAATACCTTGTGAATGTAATAAGTGTTATGTGGGACAAACAAAACAGTTATTAAAAAAATAGAATTTATCAGCACAAAATGGACTGTAGAAACATAAACTTATTAAGTGATAATAAAACGGCGTTGTCAACTCATCATTTCGACACTGGGCATAAATTTCTTTTTAATGAAGTTCAAATATTAGATAAAGAGTCAAATTGGAAGAAACGCAATATCAGTGAAATGTGTTTTATTAGAAAAAACAATTCAATCAATTATAGAACAGACACTCAAAATTTAAGTAGTCAGTACAATTATATTATGAAATTATACTAATTTTTGTATTATTATTATTATTGATTTTTAAAATTTATAGTCAACATAATTTGTTACCATGTTACCATGTTTTTGTCTTATGTACCCTATCTTATGTTAATTGCTATGGTTAGTAATTAATATTAATTTTCATAAATATTGTTATTTTTATGATTGTACTTGAAAAAGTCTAAATCTATAGACGAAACGTCGTACATTTCATTTAATAAATCAAATTATTTTGTCCACTATCCTGCGATTTTGCTTAATTTTATTTCAACTCAACATTATTAACTATTTATGACACGACTTGTGTCCACTTGTGTCAACATTTCTCAAATATTTAAATTTTTTATTCACATTGTTTCCATGGCAATTTCAGAAATATTATATCATTACTAACTTTGCTGTCATCATAGATCAATTATAAAAATTATTGTTCTATTAGTGTCCTCTATACGCTAGTAGACGAAATACTCACAATATTTTGAAAAATATTACAATTACAATAAAATTAAGGAAAATCGCAGGATAGTGGACAATTACAGCGACGACAGCACCTCTAACCAAGGTTATTAGAGTACAGGTTGCCTCATTCCATCTGACCAATCAGCGTAAGCGCGGGAATGACGTCAGCTAGAATTTAGTTTAAATCAAGTACAAAAATTGTTGAAGATTATGCTTATTTATATAAGGTGCTTCGTGCAGATTTTTTATTAAAATTGGCAGAAGACAATAAATAGAAGAATAGATGTTAAAAAATAGGATAATTTTTATTTTTATTACAAAATTTAGGTTTTAATATCTATAATATAAACAAACAAAAAATTAAATATTGCTCAAGAAATGGCAGATCTTGTTAATTACCTATTTTTTAAATTTAAGAAACGAATAAAATTAACTAACAAATTGATAAATTAATTATTTTATCTTTTATATTCACAAAATATTAAAAATAACCACAAAACACCATAACACTTAACAGCTATCGCAAAATTGACAACTTATCATATTTTTTTCACTAACAGAAGAATCATGTTTCTATTAGGTATTGAAAAAACATATCACACTACCATGGTTACTGTGATTTTTGTTTCCAAAAATTAGCAGCGTCCATCGTCTGATCTTTTCTATTGAAGTGAGTAAGCATGGTATATTCTGAGTGACGTCATCCCCCCCACTACTATCTATCGGAATGAGGCAACCTATACTCTACTAACCTTGACCTCTAACGGTTTATTACCGGCAACTTGTTGTGCAGTCCCCTTTTAATTTAAATAAATACTGAGTGATAAGTATAGCTGTGGTATAACGGATTTCATACCACAAAACACCCACCTAAAATATACGTCCGATCGCCATAATGACCCTTTTCGGTATATGTAGGTGTTTTGTGGTATATGCCACAAAACACCTACATATACCGAAAAGGGTCATTATGGCGATCGGACGTATATTTTGGAGTTCCTCAAGAAAACTCCCCAAGAATCTATTTATCTCTTAAGTTTATTGGACAATTAGAGTTTAAAAAGGATAATGGAGCGGTTTGACATGAGTAACATACCTTCAATTATCGTATCCTATTCATATTAATTTTTATTAGAATAAATCTTCCGGGACATGGTAATGTATCGATCTAATCTTTCGTTTCTTAATTTAAGTAATTTATCTAATGAATTCTTATTCATAATTTATTTTTAATTAATAATTTTCACTTTCACACTGACAAATGGCAGTTCGTTATTTTCGGTGTTCGCCATTTTTCACTTCGGTGTGATGTTACCAACCTAAAAATGGTTTGGCCAAAACTTTGCTACCTTATTCTAATTGTCTAACCTTGACCTAGATATTAAGCATTACTCGTCTCATAACAGCTGTTCAACAATAAGTTGTTCTTATGTAATACTTATTATTATGTTTAAATAAAAAAAAACTTTCCTAATCCTTATATTCTTTATTTAGTGGATTGATCATCGACTGGATCAATTACCTTACTGATATAAAATACCTCTGGAGATTCTTAGAATCGATCAAATGGGCCCAAATATTAAAATAACTGCAGTCACTGATCGATCTTGCTCATAACCGGTCCACTCTAGTTTTTCCTGCCTTTCTTTTAATTTATTCAGGTGGGAGTTCGACTACAAAGCTGAGCGCACCCTGCAAAGCTCACAACATACACTGTATCAGCTGGTGGACAAATATTAATTTGACCATCAGCTGGTACAGTGCAATAATTTATAATTATAAATCAATTCCTGTTTTTCAATTAACCTGATTGATTATTTTTTTATTCAGTTTTTTCAAATAAAAAAAAAAATATTCAAATCGCGTGGTTATACCCACTCTATTCAGGGTCTTATAGCTTCAGCGCCTCTACCGCCGGAATAGGTTAATCTTTATTTTCCTCACTTTTTAGACAACGATGAATGCATGGAGATTAGTCGTCTTTCTCTCTAATTATTGGAAACGCACGCGCAGTCTGTACGCCTCCTATCATTTTGATGGAAATCTTCACGTCGCGAACACGGTTATTGTCAGAGAGAACGTATATACGTTCTCTCTGGTTATTGTCAACAAAGGACTGCGCAGTATCGCATAGCGCATCCAAGGATTGACGCCATGATGTGCCACCCAATTTCGGTCACGTTTGGTTTCCTTATCTCCAGTCAACTTCCAAAATTTAAGATAGTGAGTCATACACTTATACTTCATTAATCATTATTTATATAGGCAGCACAGTTTTTATACTTGTGATGTGCGTACGCTTATATTGTTTCATTTATTTGCCGCTCCATTAACCTTATTACGAACTATGACTCACATGACTCACTATCTTAAATTTAGGAACTTGACTATAATCTTTTGGGTGACACTTTGGTCTGTCCTTTTCTCACTGCACGTGTTAAGGCGGCGTTACATATGTGGCATTTGTCAAATACCAATTAATATCTCCCCCAGGGGGGACATTGGGATGTAGTTGTTATCGCAATTGCATTCCAATGTTCTTTGGGAATTAGCGCTCCCATGCACCCGAACTCGTACCAGTCGGTTTGTGTATGCCGGCTGGCGGATTTTAATACACAAATATGTTGTATTTTGTTGTGTCGAAGACGCTAATGACCTGAGTTGTCGACGCGTCTATAATCTACAATAAATAAAATAAAACTAATTAATATCAAATGTTTGATATTTGGCAAATATCTTGTAGTGTACATCTGAAAAATTGTCAAATGTTTGCTATTTGCCAAACATCAAAACCTTCCCGTCTGTTTTCGGCAAATTTCACACTTCAAAGTGGACCAATGCCTGTAAAACAAAGAATTCGTACCAGACATGCACAAGTTTGCCAGATAAGCACATGTGTAAACAATTCATGTTTGTGGTTTCACAACTACATAGGCAAATAGTTTTTCAAATACCAAATATTTGGTAGGTATTTGTCACAATGCCACAGCCACCCGTGTAACGCTGCCTTTAGATATACCTCCGCCTATGAGACATAATATGGTCGTCCCACATTTTTTAAGGGTTGGAATCTACGTTACAAATATAAGTAGATAATAAAACAATTTTTTGAGAATTTTTCGGAAGCTTTTTCTACAAGAAAAAATTCCCAACAGTACGTACTTTTCAATGTAATTTAGAAAAGAATTATACCGCCACTATGAATACGTCATTCATAGCCAGCCTTCTTTGATTGGCTGCTGTAGTTGAATCACACCCACCGATCCATAGATAAAGAGAGAATATGGAGAGAATAATGAATGAATTGTGAATTATAGACGCTCGACAACAGAGGTCATTAGCGTCTGTATGGAGAGAATAGAGTACACTGATTTGTTTATGTACAGTTGACAGATCGGCAGTTAGAACTTAGGTTAGGTTCTTCACGACTTACGACTGACGAGAAAGTATTCCTCTCTTTCCATAGACATAACTCTCTTTATCTATGCGCGGAAGTGTGTCTGGCTTCATTGGTCTGGTTTTTACGTCATCATAATATGGCGGCTAAGCTCATCCGTTTGAAATGAACACATTTTTTTTTAATTCTTGTTTGCAACTAAGAGGAAGGATGTAAGAACAAAAAAGTTGGCTTACATTATTTGTTTATCTATATGAGAAATAATATATCTACACTGTTCAGAATTATCAAATTTTGATACGCGGAACATCCCTATTATTCCTATTCCATAGTAACTGTTCTATACGTTTCACACACCCACCGTTCAGCCGTGCGTCGCGTCACCGGGCGTCGACCCTCTACGAGAACAGTGCACAGATTTACACTACTGACGCTTTTCGTTCTGCCGCGGCCAGTGTCGGTGCCGCTGCTTACAGCCTGGTAGCCTCCCAGTAATCCCGGGCCTTTTAATTAGGATTAACAGCATCAGACAGTTAACGGATGGCTATAAAGCCCTTAAGGTATGTAGTATATAATCTTAGCGTGCATATTTGCAGATGAGTTACCATTCTTGTACAAACGTCACTGTTCTGTGTAAACTGAAAACCAAAGAGGGTAGAATATGCTGAAACACACTCTGCTCTACTAGAATTTTAATTTATTTATCAATGCTTAATGCTTATACATCGATCATTCTTTCAAGATTGATTGTATTGATGAAGGGACCGATTGACGTATCCGCGTCTTTCTCATTCAATACAGGGTGATTCATGACGTCGCGTCGGGGAAAAATTTCACTGAATGATTTCTATGATTAATTCAAATAAAAATCTTCAAATAAACATATGGCTATTTCAGGGTAAGTATACAGGGGTATTAATTAAGTATGTGCACAAACTTTGAGGAATTAATCTATGATTGATTTTAAGACAAAACATGTATATAAGTATGAGTCTCCAACAGCTCTTTTTTCCAGATACAGAGTGTTAAAATTGGAAAAAAATTTAAGACTTTTTCATTTTTTTAATGGTGCCAGCTACTTAATTAAGACTTTGCACACACTGATAGCTGTAGTCAGAGAGTACATTTTTGCAAGTATTAAATTATTTTTAATTCAACCATGGGCGTAGATGTGGGTAGGATTTTCAACACGCCACTGACTTCTTTAAAATTTGAAAGCTTTGTCGGTTGAAGCAGCTAAAAATACTCAAAAAGTTTCTCTTGGTAATTTTTGATAGGATGAACTGTTTTAGAGAAAATGTCCTAATTTTTAAACTTTTCTGGAAAATTATGCATTTACAGACTACATACGCGTTAAAAACTTAAATCTCTTGTCACAGAAGTGTGAAAAAAACTATAACACCCACATGGTTGCATTAAATGGTTGCATTAAACATAATTTAACACTTGCAAAATATACTGTCTGACTATCTATAAGTGTATGTAAGTTTTAATTAAGTAGGCGGCGCTATAAAAAAATATATAAAATATCTTTTTTTTCAAATTTCAACACCCTGTATCTGAAAAACAGAGCCGTTGCGGATCCATACTTATATAAAGGTAGTTGTCTTGTGGTAATAACATCCAAAAGTTTCGTTCATAATACGTTGTAAAACAATAAATAAGTATATAGTGTTAAATGTAAAAAAATTTTGTTAGAGATTGTACCTAAACTGTTGTTCACATAGTTACACATATTTCACTTAGTTTGTTCACTTGGATTATATAAAAATGTCAATCTTTTCTCATAAATTGTTGAACTTTGCGTTATTATATCTCAACAATAAAAAGGTCAATAATTTTTGGATTTTCTTGTTTAAACTCAGAACAAAAACATCAATGAACAGTTAGTTTTTTGAAAATTTCTGACTGTTACTTTTTTTTTAAATTAAAAAACTTGTCAAAAACACAACCTTTCCTATGCTCTCCGTGTTAATTATCCGAACTTTAATTAAGTTTATCTCGAGTTAGAGATGGTCAATCAAATTCAAATTTTAATAGTATTTGTATCCTTAATGAGTATACGAAAATTTAGAATTTGCCCATAGCACGACAACTACCTTAAACAGTTCGGCCAATCGCAATCGTCACAACTGCCGTTCGAATGTATCTACAAACTATACCAGACAACAAATTATAACACAGACCCCGCGGTGCGAAGGGCGGATGCATTCTAATCATTTTTTACTACACCATGTAACATTCTAGCACAGACCCCGCGGAGAAGAGAAGATGCATTCCATTCTTTTCCGTTCTGCTTTCTTTGTTTCGTCGAGCTAGCATTTTACCCTTCAAATCGTCGAGGCAGTGCCGTCTAAGAAGTTTTACTTCAAAAACCCGTAAAAAGGTGGTCACAAAAAATCTAACTCCCTCCGTATAAATATGGATATCATGTACCTACCTACATAATATAATTAACAATAATATGTAGGTATACGAATTAAATGACAAATTTCTATTTGTCTTTAAAAAAAAATATTTTTTTATTTATTTAAAATTATAAAATAGTTACAAAGTTTATATAAGTAATATTATTTAATTAATTATTTAATATTTAATGTTGCTTCTATTTTACATACAGAATTTAATGGACTTTGCCCCACAACTGTTATAGTTTAAAGTTAAGAATAAATCTTTGTATAATTATTATTATTTGAGATTGCTTCTATTTTGCACATAGAATTTAATGAGCTTGGCCCAACAACCTTTCTTGATGAAAGTGAGATTGAATCTGAATAATTATTAATATTTAGTAAAAATCACAGTTTGCCCGAAATGGACTTTGTACTGTAAAATGTGCTATGTTCAGCAAAGTAAACTATGGGAAACAATTGTGTGAGAAAGTGTCTTATGTCACTTGTGCATATTGTCATATGAAACATGTCATATAATTCCTCCCTCCTTTAAAAGATTCGTCCCGAATCTATCTAAACTGTATTTCTTCAATACTTGTTTCATTTAATTCGGTATTATTATTTTTGGTTTTTCTTTTCCAAAAATTTTGTATGCAAATTTTTTTGTTTATAGATTACAATAATAATTAAAACTAAAAATATAATACAAAATAAAGTTATATTACTAAATAATATATAATGATATTTATCTGTATCGTTATTATCTTCTAGTATGAATTTGTTATCATCTATTAATTCATGTAATTTCGATAGCTGTACTTTTTCTAAATTTATAGGTTTAATATTTAATATTTTGGGATTTTTATTAGGATTAGGTAATACTAATTCTGTTTTTATTTTTGCTAATTCTGAATTTTCATAGAATTGATTATCAATTTTAAAGTAACATCCTCTAGGGATTTCTATAAGTGTTATCCTTTTTAAAACAGGAATTGTTTTACAATTACTGTGTATTTTAACAGCTTTTTGCGTTAATACAATATAATGTCTTTTATCAATAACTTCAATAGTGGTTGTATTGGGAGTAATTATAGGTTGAAATGTACAGTCTTTTATCATTTCTTTACTTATTAATAATTGCATACAATCAGTACTTTTAATATGTGTTTTAGGTAACTTAAAATTACATAGCATTGATTTATCATATTTTGGACAGTTATTGTCGCTATACCAATAATAATCGTTATTCATTGTTATATATGGCTTTTTTATTTTAATAACATAATTTTGTTTTGTTGGTATCGGTATCAATTGATATTGTTTATAACTTTCAGCGTATGTGATTGGAATACTTAAAATAAAATTTAAAGTCATATCTTTACAATACACTGATGTTTCTGTAACTTGATAGTAATATCCTATATTATGAAGATCTACATTGAAAGGCATTTCTTGTGGAGAATATATTTCCAAAATTTTATTAAGTTGATTCAAAAAGGCTTTAGGTTTAATGACACTTGTGTGTAAATGACCATTACGTGCAAAAGTAAGTGATATTTCTAAATCTGTTAGAATTTGTAAAATAATTTCTAAACTCGTTAATATAAGATTCGTAATTATAGTTCGATTGAAATTTCCAATTAATCTATTTAAATGTTTTTCTATTTCAAGTTGATTTCTGTTTAAAATGACAAGAGTATCATTAAATTTTTTCAAAATTTCTAAATTTAGTGTTAACTGTTTGTTGGTTGCTGAAACAATTTTATGTTGATTTCTTTTCAATTTTTCTATTTCTAAATCATATCGTTCGGCATCTTTAGAATCCAAATTACCTGTTACTAATTTTACTATATGTCCTAATCCATCGATAAGGCCACGTTTATCTCTGGTATGAGTTTCTGGCAATAAATTACTTAATTTATCATAACAAGTTTTTAACTGGTGAACTATTAGGGGTTGAAAAGTTATAAAGGTTAAAGCTTCACTTGAGTTTAAGGGATCTAAAGAATTGTCGATGAAATGTAATCTTTCAAAAATTTGTTTAATATCAAAATAATGAACTAACATGTGTTTAGTCTTGAAAATTTTGGCTTCGCCTAAAAACAGGGGTAGAACACCGGGGTTGTCAGATATGTCCGTCAGCTGAAGTTCCTGGTTTAGGACTCTTGTCAGTATTGTCAGGCATAGTCTGTAATTTTAATGGTCTTTTTATTTGTTGTTTATGATACTCACCGGTATCTGTTAGTATTTTGTTACTATTATTAGTTAAACATTGTTTCGCTTTAAATTTGGGGAGTGCTTTATTTCTACTTTTTGATTTTAAGTAAATTTTTGATTTTGGGTCAAATTTTGGTGGATCTTCTAATTTTTCGTTAGCTTTTTCTATTCTAGTTTCTTTTATTTGTGTACATTTATCGTGTATATTTTTATAAAGATCGGTAGTTGTTTTTTTATGATTTAAAATATAATCGGAATAAAATTTCTTGTTTAAATCTATACTAAGTATGTCTGAATTTTCTAAATGTCCTGTTATTATTTCTAACGGTGTGAGTTTAGTAAGAGAATGTATAGTATTATTGTAGGCTAGTATTGCGTATTGCATTTGATTTTCTATAGTTCTATTTGGATTTGTAGAGTCTAGAATTCGTAGGTGTTCGATAAGTGTAGAATGTAGTCTTTCAACAGTTGCGTTAGATTGTGAATGTAATTTTGTTGTAAGATGTATAGATATTTTATGAAGGGTGCAAAATTCTCGAAAAATTGCATTAGTAAATTCGGGTCCATTGTCTATTTTTATCACTAAAGGTGTTCCATGGTGACTGAAAAATTCAATGAGACGATCTGTGATAGGAATAACATTACATCCGGGAATTGAATAGGCTGAACTAAATTTTGAAAATTCGTCAATAATTGTTAAAAATTTTTGATTTTTGTATTGAAAAACATCTAATGACAGAATTTCAAAAGGTTTGTTAGGAACTGGAATCATTTGTAATTTTGGTTTTATCGGTTGTCTATCGTACTTGTGTACTTGACAAGTTTCACAATTATTTATACATCTAGTTATATCTTCTTTCATAGAAGGCCAGTAATACCTTCTTTGTATATGCAACAGAGTTTCGTTTATACCTCTATGATTGGTTTTAGATAGGTGATAATTATTTATTATGTCTTGTTGTTCTAATTGATTTTCTACATCTTCTAAAATTTTGATTGTTTGAAATAATTGATAAGCTTGATTTTTAAATGTTTTCTGCAAAGTTTGAACAAATTGGGGGTAATGTGTTTTATTCTCAAAATATAGACCGTATCGTTTTTTTTGGATTTATATATTCTTTAAATAAATTTATTACATATGTTTCCAGGTTTTGGATAGGGATATTTGCAATAATTTTGGTTTTTTTAGAATCGTGTACATTTACTAATTTAGGTTTTTGTATCTGAGACAAATTTGTAAATTTTATTATAATTTGGTTAGCGAATAAATTTATTGGTTTTTCGGATATGGGGATCTCTAGAATGGGGTTTTCTTGTTGGGAATGTACTGTATTGTCAGAGTCAGAGTCGTTTTCTTGAATGATATTCGGTGTGTCAAAATTTAAGGATGTACTAGGCACTGGGTTAAGATCTTCGAGAAGAATTTCTTCTAAATCTTGTAGGTCAGGTGGGTGTTCAATATTTGGAAATAAGGACATATTGTCAGGTGGTTCTTCAGTTTCTTTATTGTGAATTTCAATTCGGGAAAGGGCATCAGCATTTGTATTTTTTATACCTTTTTTATAAACAATGTTGTAATCGTATTCTAGTAATTTTAATCGCCATCTAACTAATTTTGAATTGGGTTCTTTTAAGTTAAATAACCACTGTAGTGGTTGATGGTCTGTTATTATAGTAAATTTTGTTCCAAAAATGTAAGGCCTGAATTGTTTTACAGCATATATTATAGCGAGAAGTTCTTTTTCTATTGTTGAATAATTCTTTTCGTGTTCATTTAAAGTTCGGGATATGTATGCTACTGGTTTATCTGATCCAATGGGTCCTTGACTTAAAATTCCTCCTATTGCTAAATTTGAAGCGTCTGTCGTAACGTTAAAAGGTTTTGAAAAATCGGGGTAAATTAATAATGGTTCGTTAGACAGTAAATTTTTACAAAGTGAAAAACAATTCAAAAATTCTTTATCATGAATTACTTTAGCATTTTTTCTTAAACATTTAGTTAATGGGGTGGTTATTTTTGCAAAATCTTTAATAAATCTTCGATAATATCCAATAAGGCCTAAAAATGATTTTATTTCTTTTTGTGTTTTGGGTATAGGGAAATTTTTTATGCAGGAAATTTTGTCTGAATTTGGTTTTATACCGTCAGGTGTTATTGTATGTCCGAGAAATTTAGTTTCTTTTAACAAGAAGTCGCTTTTGTCTAGTTGAATTTTTAATTGTGACTCGCGTAATTTGTCGAAAACTAATTTTAAATTTTGAATGTGTTCGTTTAATGAAGTAGAAAATATTACAATATCATTTTTGTAAATTAGACAAATTTTGTTAATTAAACCGTCAAATACTTCGTTCATTATTCGTTGAAATGTGGATGGTGCGTTTTTTTGTCCAAAAGGCATTCTCAAAAATTCAAAGTGTTCATTTTCGGTATTTTCTATATCACGAGGGTCCAACTGAATTTGATGAAATCCGGAAGCAAGATCGAGGGTACTAAAATATTTAGCACGTCCTAATTTGTCGAGTAAATCAGTTATATTTGGGATAGGAAATTTGTCGTCTATGATCTTTTCGTCAGTAGTCCGTATCACATGTTTAATTTTGTTGGTAAAAGTTAAGGGTTCACCTTCAAAATAAAAAACGTCTGGATATTTTTTACATAAGTCAAAAATTTTTATCTTTTCTTCTGAATTTAGATGATTGGTCCTAATAAGTTTGGAAATCGATTCTCTCTTGCTGGGTTGAGTTTCGATAAAGTATGACTTTATGGTTTTCGGTTTAATTTTATTTTCACTATTGTTATTTCGAATATGTAAATTAATTTTGGTGGTGGGTGATATAAGTACTAAATTATTAAAATCTAAATTTATTTTTAGTTTTCTAAAGTTATCGATGCCAATTAATCCGTCAAAATAATTATGAAAATTAAATAAGTGGAAAGTTAAATTTTGATCAGAATTAAATTCAGTAAAACTGGGTATATTTATAATACCATTGCAATCATGTTTGTTAAAAATGGTTGTTACAGTAAATTTTGATTTTACAATTTTATTTCCAAAATATTTTATTGCTAAGTCCGGGTTTATGAAGGATTTTGAGGAACCTGTGTCTATTAGTAATTTTAAAGGTGGGTCGCAAATTTTTATGAATGGAAGGTTATCGCCATTAGTGTAACTTACTATTCTGTGGGTTGGTTCGAGGCGTCTTCTGTAAAATTTGACTCGTCTTCGAAATTTTCGAATTGGTCTTGTGACATGCAAAGGTCGTTAAAGTCAGTTTCTTCGTATCCGCTATTTTCAGGATTTTCTAACTCGGTATCGTCTGTTTCTATATTATAATTTTTTAGCTGGGGTGTGGTGTATGTTGTAGAAATCGACATAGGTGTAGGTTTGTATGTATTTGTTATCTGCTGTGTGGGTTTGTATGTATTCGTATTTCGATTCATATTATAATAATTATTAGGAATATTTGGGCGGTTTGATTTTAATAAGGGTGAATTATTGATTTGTTGTGTGGGTCTATTATAGGGTTGCGGTTGTTTTTGTACAGGTTTATAAAATGGATTTTGGTTTTGTGTTGGAATGAAATTGGGTTTTTGTATGAATTGTGTATATGGTGTGTGTTGTGTCCTATTCTTTGATTTTAGATAATTTAGCTGTGAGTCAACAGAGTTGGCTTGAACTAATTTTTCTTCGTCTTTTATAATTTCTAAAGCTTTAAGAATAGTTTCAGGTCTATTCGATCGTACAAATTTTCCCATAGGTTCTTTCAAACCTCGTAAAAATGTCGTTAAAGTGAATCTAGTGTATAACGAATGTTTAATGCGTTTTTCTTCGTTTCCGTCGTTTATTTCTATATAATTTATTATGGTGTCCAATAAATTATTACATTCGTCGAAGAATGCAATGTAAGTCTGATTGGGTTTTTGTTTCAAAAGTAGGAGATCACGTACTAGTAAATCTTCAGACCGTTGGTCTGCGAAATTATCTGTTAATGTTTGTTTTATTTCAGACCACGATTTTGCTCGTCTATTATTTATAGCTATTTTGGCACGGCCCGTAATTTTCGATAATACGCCATTTAAAATTCTAAAATTTTGAAAATTATCGCGATCGAGGTGACTATAGTAATTTATTAATTGATCCGAAATTCTAAGAAATTCGTGGAGGTGTTGAACATCTCCGTCAAATTCTGGTATGATTTGTAAATCTCTAGTGTCGAACAGGGGTACATGTTGGTTTGTATTTTGCGTCATGTTGTTAATGGGGTTTAAATTTACGTTATCGTCAGATTCTAAATCTAATTGAGATAAGGAATTTATTAACTCGTCAACTGAAGTCATAAGATGCGGAACGATTTACAATTTCTTAAATCTATTATACAAAATTATTGACTTACAGTATTACTGTTTTCATAGTAGTTGACTGTTGATTGTTGATTTGAAGTTGGTTGAGATGAGCGGTGAAGACAGCTGTTGTTGATCGATCGGACAGCAACAATTGATCTTGACTTGTTGTTGCGGCTTACCGGCGCAACTCTTGATGCTTTACAGATGTATTTGTATTTAACAATTATTAGTTGATCGAACTTTGTTTAGTTTGATTAATTTGTTTAATTTTGTTTAGTTTTAACTTTGTTTAGTTTGTTTTAGTTTGATTATTTATTTGTTTCTTGTATATTTAAAATTATTTGTATATATGTTTCTCGAACTTATTATTTTTAATTAAGTATTGGTTTTATTTATTTTTAATTATTTGTTTATTTAGTTTCGTTTTGTAGTTCGAATATTGCGTAAGGAATTAAAATTCTCCGTAAATTTCAATAATTAGCCCTGTTGAGGTACGTCGCAATATCCTACCGACTGCGCCAATTAAATGACAAATTTCTATTTGTCTTTAAAAAAAAATATTTTTTTATTTATTTAAAACTATAAAATAGTTACAAAGTTTATATAAGTAATATTATTTAATTAATTATTTAATATTTAATGTTGCTTCTATTTTACATACAGAATTTAATGGACTTTGCCCCACAACTGTTATAGTTTAAAGTTAAGAATAAATCTTTGTATAATTATTATTATTTGAGATTGCTTCTATTTTGCACATAGAATTTAATGAGCTTGGCCCAACAACCTTTCTTGATGAAAGTGAGATTGAATCTGAATAATTATTAATATTTAGTAAAAATCACAGTTTGCCCGAAATGGACTTTGTACTGTAAAATGTGCTATGTTCAGCAAAGTAAACTATGGGAAACAATTGTGTGAGAAAGTGTCTTATGTCACTTGTGCATATTGTCATATGAAACATGTCATATAATTTACGTGCATATATTATTTATGCGTGTAAGTAAGGTAAGACATATCGATCTATCTTAATTAGTCAACTCGTTCAAAACAAGTGATTCAGCTGGTGACAGACTGCTGTCAGCAAATGTACGCATTAATATTCTCTCGAAGTTCTAAACTACCATTCCCGCGTACGCCCATAGTACATAGACATTGTACATCGTACACGTGTCTTTATTATTGTGAGATATCAGGGTTGCCAAATCAGAAGAATTTGTACTAATGCTCGATTGCAAAAAGCATTGTCAGAAAATCTTATTTGACAATGATCTTAGATTGTGATCATAAGTATAAGTAATTTCAGTTTTTATACATGCAGGAGCAGTCTAATGTCGTTGTGAAACTCCCTGTCATGTAGAACATTAGATTGTACTCACACAAAAACAATTAATGATTGATCTACATTAGCGGTTCCCAACTCACGGGCCGCGGCCCACTTGTGAGCCGCAGGCAGCGTGGTACTGGGCCGTGGACGCTGATCGAGAGATAAATATTATCGGCGCTTCAGGGGTAGAGATGGGAACAATCGAGTGTGTGTTTATAGTTTTTACTTGTATATTTTGTTAGTGGGCCTCAATTTTTTTTACAAGATTTAGTGGTTCGCACAACAAAAAACATTGGGAACCTCTGATCTACATAGAAAAAGATCGCTTTTCAAGCTAAATTTTGATCAATATACCTACGTAGAAAAATATATTTTCGAAGTAAAAATTGTACAAAAAACTATGTTAAATAAATGAATACACCGTTTTAAAAAAGTGGGTACGTGATATAAAAATATTAAAAATAAAAAACTAATAGAGAAAATAGAAAAAAATATAAATAAATATCAAGTGGAGTATGGAATCGTTGATTCGAACCCGGGACGTATTGCATATGAAGCGGCCGTTCTAACCACTACGCCACGCAGACCTTAAAGTAAGCTGCTATATATTTATGGTATAGCGATTTGGACGGTTTAATACACATGAATAGAATATTATTGGAAGTGGTTATGGATGACGCATGACGGTGACGTTTTTTCTCGGTTTACTCCCCTGCGGCCAAGCGCATAACGTCCGTAAAAAATATAACTTCACAAATGTCGTTTAAATTGATCGATTATTTTTTGAGCAAGATCGATTTGAAATTCTACAGTGTTTTTCTTATGGAGAAATATGTGTCATTGTCAAATCAGATTATCCGACAATGCTTTCTGAAATAAATCTGGTAGAATAGTATTGTTTAGAAAAGACAGCAGTGTCATACATGCGTACCAACGAGTTTAGTGCCAGGCAAGTCCATATTCTATTTAAAGAGGTGGCACATAACACATAACAGACTTTTGTGTTAGACGAATCCATATTCTATCACTGATAGCTCTCCCCACTACTCCTATTGCGCAGATCAGCCATCTTGCTGATTAACTTCCCTAAAATCTAAACCAGGGGTTCCCAAACTTTTTTGATCATGACCCTAATTTAAAATTGCAAGAGCCTTCGCGACCCTTAACAATTTTTTCCCTACAATGTACAAAATAGTCTATAAAAAAGATTTTTCAGTAAAAAATGCAGCAATTCAAATTTGAATCGTTTATTCAAGAATTTAAGTATGTACCCCAGAGACTCCCCTCCCGCCTCTTCACTCCGTTTTTATTTGATTTCCTATTCTTATTTAGTATTTTTTTTTCTATTATTCAAATTTAATGGTATAATCACGAGAGTTTTAAATTCTATAATCACGGAAACAGGCCATGACCCTAATAAATAGCCCGAGACCCCACTTGTTAAAATATAAAATCATAAAATACAATATTTACAAAATTACGATATTTTTTCGAAACGTGCGGCATCTCTCCCGCATTTACCCAGCAGAATAAAAATAATAATTGTGGAATGTGATGTGCTAACGACAGACAAAATAATTGTATATGTATTCGATACATATAAGAAATCTGACGGTAGGCTTTACGTCTATTTGCAAAACTCTTGCACGTTTTTATCACGAGCTCTTAGTCTATAAGTACTTATATAACTTTAATCAATATTAGTACTTATAAAAATACAGAAGAAGAATGGCGAGTATTGCTTTTGTCAATATGAGATAGTAGCCATACAACCAGATGTTGTTATGTGATGTTATTAAATTAGAGTATAATAAAGAAAATCGAACGATTCTGCTACGTTATCATATTTCAGAGAAAGAAAGTAATAGGTCGCGATTGACGAGGAAACAGTCAAAGGGGGGACGACATGCGACAGCCGCTACGCACTATAACAATTTTACTCTCTCCTTTATTGATCTCTTTTGAAATCACAGGACTATTCAATTCATAAATTCAATTTCGAGTTTCAGGCTTATACTGACAATACTTTCTTAAATAGTAGGGGAACCTGGGGCAAAACGGGTACCTTAAGGATAAAATCCGAAAAAAACATATAAATAAATAAAACAGTAAAAACGCTAGATATCATTTAATTTATTTATATTACCCTCAAAAAACATATCTTTTTTAAAATAAAAAAAAAATATTTTGCCCATAGTACCCCAGGTATACGTGGAATAACGAGCTAGTCACTGGGGTAAAATGAGCTACAAAAGTCGTACGAATATTTAAAAACTTAAAAAGTTTAATTTAGTTTTTAAATATTCGTAACAATGTATCGTAGCAATTTATTTGCAACAATATATTCATAAAATGTGTCATAAATAATTATAGATCCGGAAGAAAACAAATTTATATGTCGAAATGTTGACCATTAAATTTGTTAAATATTTATTAGCCCCGTGTATCCTGTTTATCATAACCTATCGGTAAATTCCCATTTTGTTGAGTGACCGTTTCGTCGATTCATCAATTTTACCTGTTCAGTTACCATTTCGACGACTCTGACCTAAATCCATTTACTGCCGTTCCCAGCCCTATTAAAATTTTTATAGATTTTTGTTTATTATATAACTATCTAATGTACCTTATTTTTGCAATCATGTTAATATCAATTTTATACAAATATTAGTTTTTAGTTTACTTACCGAAAAACAAAACATACAAGAATCTAAACATAAGACGGAGGTTCAACCAAGATTACAAGAGAAAAATGCATTGCCTGTTGTGCCCCGGGTTCCCTACTATTGTCAGCAGATTTATCGAAACTAAAATTTGTGAACTGTATTTATTTTTATTTTTTTTATTGTTGTGCCTTCTTGCGTCAACATTAATACTTCACATTCAGCGCTGGATTCAAAGTGTGAGACTTTTAGAAGCTCCAGGGCAACGAGAAATTGGGACCTCTGTAAAAATTCAATAATTCTAATATTGTTTTTTCACTGTGTATAATATTAGCTGCGAGCTAGTAATAATGGTGTCCGAACATTCATACCAATTTTTAGCTCTCCGCTAATTTTTGTACCCTTGCATGTCTAAATTGACCGGACTATAACGGATTTTATGTAAATACATGATGACTGCTCTGTCTGCTATCCTGGTACGGCCGGGGGTACCATCCCCCAATTTTTAAAGAGGGTGTAAAAAAGTACAATTTACTTATATCATGATACGATCACGATATGACCTTATCGCTCAGACATGATTTTTGGACCCTATCTTTTATTTATATTTATTTATTGTAAATTATAGACGCGTCGACAACTTAGGTCATTAGCGTCCTGATTACATTAAATAACAATACACTTAAAACTAAATGACATTACAAAACATCCATGCGCAAAGGCGGGATTCGAACCCACGACAGTCTGATCCAGAGGCCGCGACAGTGACCACTGGACTACACTGTCCTCTGGACCCTATCGCCATTTTCTTACGGAATATGAAAATAAAAATTCTCCTTGTACCTATATTTGTCAATTTTTAAGGCCACCAAGAGCCAGGTTATTTGGGTCTAGTGCTAATTCATATTTTCAATATTTTATTATTTATTTTTAGGGTTCAGTCTGTCTCTGTCTGTCTGTCTGTCTATCTGTCTGTCCGTCTGTCAGAGTTTATTTTCTCCGAATCTACTGAACGAAAAAAGTTGACATTTGGTACAAATATAGAGTTAGGTGACCCAATCACGGACGTATAGCGTAAATAAGGGGCAAATAAAAAAATTATAAAAAAAAATTTCAAATGAATCATGTGACGTATCAAATGAAAGGGCTCGTTATGAGAAATACAAATATATTTTTTTTATAATTTTAAAATGCATATAGTTTAAAAAATATCACTAAAGAAAATATACGAAAATCGAGCATTCCCCTCCCCCTTATCACTAATTACTAATTACTAAGCCTAAAATTTTGAAAAAGGGAATATAGGGCCTCAGCCATAGTTTACTGGAAAACCTAAACGAAAATCATACATCTAAGTCTTTAAATTTCCTCGGGAAATGGAATAGTACGAAACCCTCTCCACGCGAGTCCGACTCGCACTTGACCGTTTTTTTTTATTTAATAAGTAATTAATTGAAAATCCAGTTCATACTTTTACCAGTTGCTGGATTAGAACCTGTGAATTAGGGACTTGTAATAGAGAAGCAGTGAAAACGCTATATATATAAACAACGGCATTCTCAAAACAAATTCAACGTCCACTAAATGTACACGCCTGCCATCTTTCGGAAGGAAACCGTTAGAAAATATTAGAAAGATGAAAGGTAGCTTGTATAGAAACTGATGTGACCTCATTCCATTCTTATTGAAAGCTATTATCGTTTGTCGGCAGCCAATTTTTATACAGCCATTGTGACTTACTGCTTGAAAGATAACAGGTATTATGGCGCCTGTCACAATATAATGATCATATGGATAAAAATATTATAGAGGTTATATGTTAACATTTTATATTACAGCAACAAATCTGTCAGTATCGAGATACGACACCGCACGCTGAAGATGAAATCACTTTAAATTGAAAAGTATAATTTTTCGTCGTCTTTTATCACCCTCTATTATCCAATAGGATCGTCCCACATTTTCTTTTTACCCGACTACAAAAAAGAAGAGTTATGATTTTAACAATCTATATGTATATGTGTTTATTTATTGATGTTTAGAGTTTACATCACAAATAGGTTAAAAAATGTATTTGGTTAAGACATTTTTGGAAGCTTATTGTGCAATATAAAATTTCCGAAAAGTGCATATTTTTCAATGTAATTTTAAACATAAAGATAATGCCGCCACGGAAGTGTGTGTGTGTTTTAAAGACCACCAACAGCTAAGGTTATTTGGGCCTAGCACCAATTCATATTTTCAATTCATTATTTTTTTTTAATAATAAATTGAAAATCAAATTGACACTTTTACCAGCTCTCGGGCTAGAACCCGGGAACTGGGGACTTGTAATAGAGGAACCATAGCAACGCCATATAAACAACAGCATTGCTAAACCGCTCGGCCATTCTCAAGCCCTCCGCCACGGAAGTGACGCAAACTTCATAATATAGCTCTCTAACGTTTTTATGGTATTTTGAAAGAAGACGGTTATGAAATTTTAAAATGTATAAATACGGCATTATTCATTTTAAAATTCTTTACTGTTTTGTTCTAAAATATACAGGAGAGCCAATATTTGCTAAGTTTAATTTTACATGCTAATTTCCTACGTTCCAAATATTAAGAGTGTAAGTACATGATGCGCGCCTTCTTTAAAAATATAGATACATATACCTATTACATAACACATTGAAAAAAACACCTTTCAAACGAAAATGATTAAATTTGAATTTGATAAGGAAAAAAACGTGGTTAAAAGATTTAAACACGTCAACCTATATAGACTTGACTGATGTTCAAAAGTGTTTGACAACGACGTTAATGCCTCACCGAGCTACCACGGCAGCTCAACTGGTTTAGCTGCCAACGCCCAACACAGCTGTCAAAATAATGTTTCGCGTGCTGATGCTGGCAGAGGCAACCAAGCTGCCAGCCCGACCGACTGGAAGCCGGATGAGGCACACTTCATATATAACTATACACGCATTTTGCTGACAGCTCAACGAGTTGAGCTGCCAGGCTGCCAACACAGCTGTCAAAATATATTTCGCGTGCTGATGCTAGCAGCGGCAACCAAGCTGCCAGTCCGACCGACTGGAAGCCGGGTGAGGCACGCTTTATATAATATAACTATACACGCATTTTGCTGACATCTCAACGGGTTGAGCTGCCACTGGTAGCTTAACTTGGCTCTTAGACTGTTCCTATATATTATATAAAAACTGGAATCAAATCAGATTTTCTCAGAATGCGTTCTTCAACCTAACCCAACAGAAGTATTATAGAATTGACAGCGATATAAAGTTCTTACTTGTATCAAACAAATAGGGTTTTGTGACGTTACCGTGCGCTGATGTTTTCTCCCATAGGTACTTCAAATTGAAATATTTCAAAATTCATTTTCTCACGTCAAAATAGAAAATATAAAAAATACGGAAATTCTATATCTTTTATGAAATTTCAAAATCTGGTATAAAAACGGGCGATGACCTTATTATTATTGAAATCGTCTACTTCCTTTGTATAAAATGATGCAGTAAATACATTGAAATTTTATTTTTCTTAAAATAGAAAAATACCTCAAACGGGTCACTAAATTGTTTCTATTATGAATCGAATAACGATGAGATGGTAGCAGAAAAGCGGGAGGAAACGTGAATCGGGAAACGACAAGGTGAGGGTTGGCCGGAGAAGAGGGCAAATTTAGGAACGAGAAGACGGCTCTCGTCGCAGCGGCGACAGTAAGTTGACTCGCGACGAAACTTTCTCTCACATATACATGCGTTCTAATACACTATAAGCACAGAAGAGAACTTACAGAAGCGTAACTGGATAAACCGTATTTTTATGCGCATTATCAAGTCCGCCATGTTAAATATATTTTTTAAAGTGAAAACTTCTTTAGGCGCACTTCGAGTTCATTCTGAATAGTGAACGAAAGTGAACCGTCACGCTCGGGTCGGTGACGCTGAATCGGGTTTACTCGGCTCCACTCGACATCAAGCGCACTCGGGTCGGTGACCACGTTTACTGTCTAACAAGGAGTGCATCGTTTCAAGATTTACGTTTTTATTATTACGTATTATAATAATAAAACAATATTATAATATTATGGATGTTTTGCATATAATCAAGTTTTCACTTCTGTCGTGTGGTCATAAGCACACACCCACTTTTTTTAAACTGAAACTTTTTACACTCGTTTTTTTCCGGTCGGTTACGCATGTCGAGCGTAACGTCACGTCCAATTGAAGCGATCGACCAAACCAGTAATCATCGAAAAGCAGCGACGTTATGTTTATAACTATATTTTACGATTGCATACACGTGTGATGGTAGTCTACCAGACCAGTACTTATCGAAAAGCAGCGACGTTATGTTCATAACTACATTGTACGACTATGCGTAACTAATATCGTACGAATATTCAGTCGAGCAGCACATTAAATATCCATTGACCACCAACGATAGAATTTGGATTCTTACATTCGTCTCCATACTGATCAGGGTTCAAATTACATTACCAAAAGTCAAAACCACGTAAACGAAATTATATTATAGGGGAGAGTGGGGTATAATGATCCCTTCAGGTAAAATGATCTCCCTAAATATTGTCTAAACTAGTAATGACATCTAGGCAACGGTAGCAGAAAGTTATAGTTCAAAGTGTTCTATAGTTGCGAACAGCACATGTGGTTTATTCATGGTCGCTAAAAAAAGTGACATTCATTTATTAACTTCCCATTGGAAGTTATTGTAATGGGTCCGAAAATCGAAATCAAAAAGGAAAAAAAAAAATTTTGTTTCAAGGTCACTACACTATTTTTACACTACTTTTAGAAAGATGTCTGTGTGTGTGTATGTGTGTGTGTGTGTGTGTACGTACGTACGTACGTACGTATGTATGTGTCCATTTCTTTCTAAGACGAAATCTCGAGAATGAAAAATGATATCGTCTACGTTGGGGTGCCAATCGACGCGCATTAACGTAAATATGATCTGAAAGAAATTTTTTCAGAATTGGTTCAGCCGTTCTTTTTTCTTAACCAAATAACCTCTAAAAAAGTAGATTTTATACAATATCTCGCGAATAAAAAATTATATCGACTTCGTAAGGGTGTCAATCGAGGCGTGTTAACGTCATTTTAATCCGACATAAATTTTATAAAAATCGGTTCAGCCGTTTTTTTTTTTTAATTATTGTTAAAAATAAATAATAATTCTGTTTTAATGATTAAAATGATTACTTTTCTATGTAATACCTAATTTAATTATTATTATTAAATATTTATCAAACTGGGAAGTTCGTCGTGTGGACCTCAAGGGTCGCACTTTAGTCCTAATAAACGACCCACCTCACGGATTGTTAATTTTGCGATTCTCCGATATAATGTAAGTGCTTTTTAAATTCTGTATTAAATCTATTTACTGTTATTAATTATTGAATCTGTTGTATGTTCAACTTGTAACGGTATAACTGGGCTTTAAAGTCCTTAAGTAGTCGAATGCATATCTGTTCATTGAAATTTTTTAGGTTAGATGAAAGTCACGCAGTGCATTTTGGGCGAAACGATTCCCTATGGGGGGTGTAAAATGATCAGGGGATAATTTTGCCCCGTTTATTAAATGCGTTTAGTCATAAGTTTTTATTAATTAGGTAGATATTATCTTTTTCAGAATGCCACGTAAATATCTACGCAAAACGCAAAGACAAAGCTGTGATTCAAAGAATTTTGAATTCTTAAAGAATTTCTTATTATATTTTTCTGAATAAATATATTATTATTTGGGATTGTTTTGCCCGCTTTAAGGGATCATTTTACCCTTACCCCGAGGGCAAAATGATCCTTTTGCAGGATTCACATTATTTCCATGGGTACAAAATCTCCTTAAGCATTTAACCTTGATAACCATATCAAATTGTTAAGTAAAGTACCCTTCTTCTTTTACAAAAACTCCGCATTTGTAACACTTTTTATAGTTCCACTATACGAGGGGTTTTCTGTTAGAGGGATCATTATACCCCACTCTCCCTTAATTTCGGCGATTTCGAGTTAAAAATGTTTATGATTATGGTAATAAAGTTTCACTTGCACCGTGGTTTCATAAAACCGCACTCTAGTTTTTACTTAATTATTTTTTTGGTCCAACAGAAAGCCTTGAAATCCTGCTATTTTAAAATTTTGTCTCAGAATCTAGTTTTCCCGATTTGGCAACAAAATACTCAACACACGCAATAAACGAAAACGTACTAAAACGGTAGGTAGAGTTCATACATTTAGAGAAAACCAAATCCTAACGGAAACCTGCGCACAAAAACTGGTAGGAGAAGTAGTCAGTGGTGTCTGACGAACGGACGTAGGTGCGGGGAGGCTTAATTAAAACAAAACTATTAAAACAAACTTTTAATACTTCTTTTGTTGAAATAAGATAAAAAAAATAAAATGTTGATAAACATGCATCACATGATAATGTACTTCCAACACAATTCAATACTCGATTTTTAACAGCATGTAGGTAATATAACCTAAACGATACCCCTTCAAAAATAGAATAGAGCAGTCCGAACCAAATCTGGTTTCTGCGCATGAGGCGGTTAAGTTTTCTCTAAATGAACTCTACCTACTGATATCAGTAAGTTTCGCTTCTGAACTCCTTTTCTGTGCTGTTATAAGGTACATACACAGATAATACAACGCAACGGACTGTGATGCCAGAAGCAATTCATCAAGCCCCAAGAAACCGTCTCATTAGATGCGCCTCTGAGTTTCTCGCAACCGACGACGAGCGTCACATTTTCAACAACGTATGTAGTTTTTTTTGTTTACTTTTTTGTTACCGATTCGTTCAGTCGCTATGGACGCATAAGGTTTTCTATTAAGAAGTGTTTCCTTGCATTCTTCACAGGATGTCTTTTATTTTCTGCACTGATAATCTGTAACGGGCAGGTCCGACTTTTCCACTAGACAGGGACGTATTTACCACATGGTGAAAAGATCACTTGCCCGGGGCGGCAGACTTGAGAGGGCGGCACAATCGCCCCGTCGGCCGGTCGCAAGCACGATGATGATATGTGTTGTGTTTTGATAATTTCAAATACGATATTTTCTTACAATAAAATTTTATTTATTCTTTTAAAGAAAATTATTTAATTAAAAAATGACATTAAAAGATACAATTTCAAAATCTTGTTGGAAGTCATTGTACCTATACCCCGTGTCCGGTCTCAAAGGTGAACATAGGGATTTAACATATAGTATTGTTCATTTTTGCTGATTCGTGTTCGTCAATTCAACGTACAAGAAAGATAATGGTACCTATCGAAAGATAAAATTATTGCGCATCAAATGATTCTAAAAATAAGATCAAAAATGAAAATTTTACTTTAAAATACCAATTTGAAATTTACCGATTTTGCAGTAGGTAATGATTTCAAACTAACTAGGCGAAAAACAAAACACTGAAAGAACTAGTGTGGTGTAATAAAATTGTCAAAAAACTTTTGTACTCGTAATTGGTGCACGTAAGCATTTTTACAATAATTAAAGTAAAAATGAATATTTACTCCAATGAAGAAAGAGTTTTTATGGTAAAAACATTTTAAAGCGGTGTTAGTTTACGGAGAGTTAGAGATTTGTTTTCTATTAAGTTTAATGGCACACAACGTTAATTCCCTGTGTTCGACTGCACACGCGGTATAATTAAGATTTACATTACATAATTCATTATTATTAATAAAACTGGGGTTGACCAATAACACAAAAAATTAAACATTACAATATGCCATTTTATTGTCGCTTTGATCGGGTAGCAAACATTACACTCCTCAAAATCGTCTTCATTCCGCCGTTAATACACAATCTGCTATTATCACTAAAACGATTACATTTCTGTATTTTTTTTACTGTGTATTTTTAGTGGATTTAACAAACTATGGAGGACAGCTTGGTGTAATGATCAGCGTGCTGGCCTTTGGAGCAAGCTGTCGTGGGGTCGAATTCCACATCGCTCATGAATGTTTTGCTATATCATTAGTTATAACTTATAAGTAATATGTTCTTTGATGTAATTAAAAGTAAGACGCTTATGACCTAAGTTGTCGGCGCGTCTATAATCTACAATAAATAAATAAAACAAAGTATGTTTTAAATACCATCAGAAGTAATGTGTAGAACGCAGAAAAAATTGATCTGAAAGAGGGGTAGCAAATCGTTTTTGCCCGGGGTGCAAACTTTACAAATATACGTCCCTGCCACTAGGCAGTGTCGTTACTGCAAACTTGGAGAGCCTGGCACCAGCGTCTTATCTAGAGGTTGGCGGGAAGGACCCGCGCCAAAGGCGCCCGAAGCAAAAGGACGCCGTTTATTTATTTATTTTTGATGTGAAACATCTTATGTCGGGCTGTGAACAGCCGCGTGAGGGGAAATATGCAACGAAATAATACAACGAAATAATGCAACGAATTCTCCTTCGCTGCTGTTCTCCCCACCACTGCGGCACTTATATTGTACTATACATATATCAGTAACAACGGCTGTCTAGACAAGTTCATCCGTGGACTAGTGGTATGACTTTAGCCTTCTATGCATGGGGACTTGGGTTCGGAAAGTCATGGCATCGTACAATTTTTGACGTTTTTTTTTCTAAATTCTACATGATATTTATTTATAAAATTTTTTATTTTTGTTATATTCTTTCTTTGACAATAATTATAATTTTTTGAAATTTCATAACACCAAAAATTAATTTTTTTGTTTTTTTTTAAACGAAAATTTGGGTAAATTAGGGTATTTAGGGTAAATTAGAGTAAATTAGGGCAAATTAGGGTAAATTGGGGTAACTTAAGGCAAAGGGGGCTAAATAAGAGTAAATTAGGGTATTTAGGGAAAACTAGGGTAAATTCAAGAAATTAGGGTATACTAGGGTAAATTTGGGTAAACGAGGGAAAATTAGGGTAAATTGTGTTAAATTGTAAATTCTTATCTCTCGAACTACTGAACCGATTCTAAAAATTCTTTCACTTATTATCTTCGCAGGGGGAGAATGTCTCGCGGCGTTATAATAAATCATAAATTATTATATCTGGAACTATTGAACCGATTTAAAAATTTCTTTTACTAATAGAAAGCTCCACTATCCCTAAGTGATATAGGCTAGATTTTATTTTGATAAATTTGTCAAGTTCAATAAATAAAAGATTCAAGCTATAAAAATGTTTCACATATGCCAGGCGTTCCGCGACGGCTCACATTTTTTTTATTTATTTATTTATTGCAGATTATAGACGCGTCGACATCTCAACTACACTAAATAACAACTTTCTTAAAACAAAATAACATCCATGAGCGCAGGTGGGATTCGAACACACGACCGTCTGATCTAGAGGTCGACGCGCTAACCACTAGACCACACGGTCTCCAAAGGGGCGTCGGGTGACAGTAAAATCTATATTACTGCAAAATGCAAATTTCAAATAGCGTTTAAGTATTTTGAAGACGTTTTTCAAAATTACGTTGTTTTGCCTTTTTTTAATATCGTTCTAGTCCTAGATCTGCAAAATGTTATAAATACCACAAAGCACCAAACCAAAATTAAAACTCTCGACGTACGTTTCGCCAACCAAGTTGGCATCATCAGAAGATGATTTTTATTTTGGTTTGGTGTTTTGTGGTATTTATAACATTTTGTATCGTTACCGGTTACACCAAAGGTTCCACCACTTTTTATTGTTTATTCCTAGTTTTGCCTTGTGTGAATTTTATGACATGAGTCTTTTTTTTGCCATAAACGCCAAATCCTCAGCTTGCCAGGGATGCCAAATCGTCCTTTCACCAGGGGCGCCAGGACTCCTAAATACGACACTGCCCGGTACATTTTTTATGGTGAGCCCTCTAGCTTAAAGCATATTGAAAATTAAATTGAGTTCGCAAACAAAAATGAACATCCCCTATAACCTTTTATCTTCGTAATTAATGGAAGGAAAACTATATCAAAATTCCGAGATATGTGGAACAGGAAGTATATGGAAATGGTAGGATATATATGTGCATTTAAAGCTCTGTAGACTTTCTTACTATCATTATAGTAGATATAAATGTAGTTTTTACAGTTTTTAAATTATCGTATTAGGAAATAGTTAAACAAAATATTATAGTATATACACAGTATAGAAATGCGTTAAATAAAAACATTAATTTATAAAAATTAATTGGTTGTTTAATTTTAATTATTATTTGCCAGAATTCATGCGCCACCACAACACACAATCTGTGAAAATTTCAACTAGCTACCTCTTACCGTTTGAGAGATAGAGCCCTGTGACAGACGGACGGACGGACAGACAGACATCGTAGGCAGGGTAATAGCTTTCCATACGAACTACGGAGTACGAAACCCTAAAAAGTATACTGTCTTAAACCGCGGGCCTCCTGAAGCTGGGAGCCCCTGGTTTTTTGACAGTTTTTGTATAGTTACGCCACTGCCATTAGGCATAATTGTAAAAATATCTCTCTGAAGTCTTGAAGAGGAGCAAAAAAAAGTGGTTCTCCTGTCGATCGTTATAACTGAACAAAAAAGTAATCGCTCTTTTCGTAACTGTGCATTTGGTAACTCATTTAACAACCATTCTTTAAAAATCTGTCTTTTATAAAAACATATTCTAGTCTAAACTGTAATAACTAAACGGCATATAGGCAGAGCCGGCGCTAGGATTTTCGGGGCCCGGCTAATCGTTCTCAGGCCCCTGTGCCCTCCAAAAAAAATGTTACTCCAAAAATTGTTTTTTTTTTTAAATAGTCAGAAAATTTTAATAAAAAAAATCAAATAGGTAACGCCTTTTTTGTTGGGAAAATGTTTTAATGCTCGCAGTTTTAAACACGGTAGTTACATATAATATGTAAGCTCTGGGCTGGCGAGCCCCCTTCAAAGGCCCGGACCCGAGGTACCTTTGCCCCACTTACCCCCCCCCCCCTATCGGCGGCCCTGCATATAGGTAACATATGTGAAGAGGGCAGTCACTACTGGATGTCTCTTTTTTCTGAGCGACACTTTTTTACGTGAATAACATCTAATGTCTAATGCTGGGGTGGCATTTTAGAAACTTTAGATGAAACGGAAATAGTTGGAAGTGGTTGACATGTGAAACAAAACGCAGCATGTATACTAAGTTAAGGTTTCAGACACAGTAAGCCAGGTGGCCGTGCGGAAAAGTACGAGCTACCGACAGGTACAAACGCCAAACCCAAGTTCGAATCCTGAAGGCTTTTAAATACATTTTTTAATAATGAAAATAGATAGGTATTGGATAACAATTTAAAATATAAAAAAATAAAATTACAATTATATTATTTGTTATATTTTACGAACAATTCATTTTATAAAATAAATAAAAGTGGATGTTATTCCTTTCCATGCGACAACGAATATAAATTATTATTCACGATATCTGTCTGTACCCGCGATACAGACATAGACACCCGTTTTTTTTGGCTTGTTCAGTACATTCTTTAAATCAATGGTTCATGTCATTCAAAAAATAACAGGAAGGAAACACTTTTAGCACCCACCGCATGTTTCTATATATTAGATTTGTTCCTGCAGACAATCTCTTATTTGTCACTGATAAGTTTTTGATTTTTGAGGTTCCGTACCTCAAATTGAAAAAAACGAAACCCTTATAGGATCACTTTGTTGTCCACCTGTCTGTCTGTCCGGCGTCTAGAGCGTTTTTCTCAAGAACGGCTGGATGTATCACTAGCCATTGGAAACAGTCGGATATTTTTATTCCCATCAAGCGTCAACTCACTGCGCAGGTACTTGTATGCCGGACCGGACCGATACACAAAATAAACATCAAAGTACCTAAAGGAACGTACCCATACTACGTGACCCATTTTTTACAATTTTACCCCCCTCGGTGACCACCCGTAGTATATGCCAATACCCCCCCTCCCCCTCTAGTTTTCGCGTAGTAATTCATAAATATGGTTTTAAATCATTTTTTGCAAACAGAAAGTTAAAAAAAATTAATTTGGCTCATATTTGTCTTTATTAACACGGCGCTTCCCGAAAAAGCTCGAAAACGCGCGAGATTTCCCTAGAGGATATTGACTACGTGACGAAAACCCAAGCCCCCCCCGCCCCTGATACCAAGCGTGGTATTTTGAAGACCCCCCTCCCCCCTGAACTTATCACGTAGTATGGGTACGTTCCCTAATGTGTTTGTGTATTTACTTTATAACGATCAGCAAGTTTATTGTCTTTTCTGTTTGTCTTACCTAATTATTTTTAATTATTATGGATAAAAAGTATTGCAAGTGTTGTGAGTGCGGAATAAACCACCTTATATAATTTAATAGGTCGAGAGCTAGGCGTAAATTTATATAGCTCATTTGTGACAGGATGAAATTTTCAGGGAAGGTAGAATCTAGTATGACAAAGAATAAGTGCTAGGGTTGCCTCGTCAAATCCTGGTGCGATGGCCGGGAGGAGCTCACTTCCGGTACAAAATACACATATTTCATTAGCTCATAATTATCTTTCGTCATTATATGACAGCATACAATTGACGCCATATTGTAGATCTCGAAGAGCTGTATTGAAATACATAGGGTTGCCTAAGGAAATTTTGGTTACACATTGAAAACTTATAAATTATATTTGTTTTTTTGACATTTTTAAAGCTGTCAAATAACATCATGTATATATGTATACTTATATATTGTAACCGTTCTAAAATGAGTTATCGGCCTTGTGTTTGGCAAACATTCATACGTATGTCTAGTTATTTATAACTTTATGTTTTCAACGCATTTGGTTTCTAACTCATATCCGTATAATTACGCAGGAATTGCCTGAATCTGGTATTGACAATTTTCCCAAGAATTTATGTATTTTAGGGTAGCAATTTCTTATTTTTATTTTTCAACGTAATTCAACGTGCACCTCTTATATAAATTAGTATAAATTACTTACTTGAAGGTCGTAGTAACCTGTAATAAAAGTTTTAAAAAAGGTGGTTTGGAGTTTGTTTCGAAAAGAGAAAAAAGGTTGATTTTTGTTTGTGATTTTAAATTTGGTTTGACACTAAAAACTAATTGAAGCATTTGACTTTACTGAACCTCGATTAATATTTTTTCTTGAAATTCAACTTAATCAGACGCAGGTATAAAGTTAACTAAGCGAATATAAAACCAAAATAACTATAATGAAAAAATGGAAAATAATAATAATTTACTATAATAAAAGAAAAAATTTTGGAGCATACAAGTAATTCAAGAATTACAAGGCGCGATATTCATGTAGGTATTGTGTGTAAACGGTTTTACCGAACATAGGGAAAATAACACTAAGAAGATCAATTTTGTAGTAGGCTATGGCCATAAGACCTAATGTAAAATATGTATTGGATTACATAGAAAAAATAGTGCAGTGAATTTTTCAAACAATTTTCCATAGCAACGATTGACTGTTAAGCGAAACTCGGAACCTGCTAAATAAAAAAAGTCATGAGGTGTCGTAAGATACCCGACAGAAGCTATGTTTCTTACGCATTGTATATAAAACCGAATTTATCAAAGATATAAACAATACAATTAAAAAGTTATTATTTGACCGCCATTTTGAAATCTGACGCCATTTTATTTTTTTGCGTTCTATAAAACTCGTCAATATCTATTTTCAAAAAGATCGGATAATTTTTACACAAAAAGTACAAATTGCCGCCGTTTTGAAATCTGACGTCAATTTATTTTTTTGTGTCCTATGAAACTCTCAAATACCGATTTTCAAAAGAATCGGATAATTTTTACAAAAAAGTACATATTGCCGCCATTTTTAAATCTGACGTCATTTTATTATTTTGTGTTCTATGAAACTCTCAAATATCAATTTTCGAAAGGATCGGATAATTTTTACAAAAATGTACATACGGCCGCCAATTTGAAATCTTACGTCATTTTATTTTTTTGCGTCTGAAACTCTCAAATATCAATTTTCAAAAGGATCGTATAATTTTTAGAAAGGAGTACAATATATTTCCGCCATTTTGAAATCTGACGTCATTTTATTTTTTTGTGTCCTATGAAACTCTCAAATATCAATTTTCAAAAGGATCGGATAATTTTTACAAAAAAGTACTGTAGCATGAGCTATTCCTCAACCTGACCCGAATTTAATCGGTTGCGCGGCTAGCTACCGACGGCGCGGGGTCATGGGTCGGAAAACAAAAATTACTAACTTGTGAAATAATCTCACTTGTTTTTGAGACGCAGCCTCAAAATTCAAACACAAGAAAAGCCCTTAATGGGCAATAAAAAACCCAACCACCTACCACTCGACACTTAGGACAACACAAAAAGTGGACGCACACCATAAATCGTGCACCATAATAATTTAATTTAAATCTGAAATCACCTCTACACTCAGGATCACCTAACTATAGCCGAACACTCGACTGATAATAAATTAGTGGGCCAGATACCGACCGAAAGATCGAAGGGCGCCAGAACTTATAGGGCCACACTGTGTAAGTCTCAGGTCGTCCAAACTGAGACAGAGAGAGTGGCCACAGTTAGGGATAATTCGTTGAAGATAACCACGTTGGCCAAAAGAGATCCGAAAAATATTCTGAAACAGAGTCCAGAACCACAATCACAGTTATATTAATCCCAGGCCTAACGCTGTTACTTCCTTAGCAAGATAAACGGAAAAAAATCAGAGGTGATTTCAAAGGCCAATACCACACGATAACTTAATCTAAAATACCAATAAAACAATAGATTACGAACACAAAATCTGGACACACAGCATTCGAGATACGAAAAAAATAAAAGCGACACTGCAATCACAGGCCCCACGGAAACTTCCAACACTCGAGCAAGAACCTACTCATTCTATAGCAAAACGCTAGTTCCACAACACAAAATAATTCTCAACACATTTCTTCATAAATAATTAGGCGATGACGGGCGATAACGGAATTCACAATAATTAATCGTTAACATTTATTTCACACTTAATCCGGGCCTGTCCGGAAATTCCTGTGCCTAAAAAAATACATTGCATAGGATTCGGGACATAAATAATTTAAAATCGGCGAAACTGGCGACGGGGAATCTAAACTTAATTCATAATAAGATTCAAAATATTCCGGAAAATTCCCAATGTAGTGCAAGAAATCCTACAGGAATATAATCGACGCAACATTAATCCTTTTAATTCTGACGTAAATATCTAAATTAACCCAGTACTATGCAGCGTGGTCGACATTCAGAAATGTAAAATGTTCATAAAATATTAGATTTTATCCCTTAATATTTTCGGGATATCTTGTAGTACCATATTTATCCCACTAAGCTAGACACTTGATAATATTCTGGGATACTTGATGCGTCGTTACTTATGATAGCGAATATTAAAAATTTCGGAATAATTGCAAAATCTTCAAAATTTCTAGAATAAAATTAAATTATTCCCGTATTCCAGAAGCAACACAACCACACGGAAATCCAACAGCAGCAACCCTAGAATCCCTAAACGTGGAGAAGCGCTTGACTTCTTTATGGTTTATTGTTTACACGGTATGCTAGCTATATCATATAACAACAATCCAACAATGGAAATACGGAAAATAAATCAATTTTCGGGAATTAGGAAAACTAGGAAGGTCGACCAATACAGGAATCGAAGTAGAAAACAACGCCGAATCCAAAATCCAAGACCAAATCAATACAGCTCCAAAACGAAAAGCACAAATCAAAATTCAAAATCCCCAAAATAAAAGTATTTTATTCGCCAGATATTCAATCATTTCATTTTGATTGTTATTCCGCTCGATCTGTCTGACACGGTCCCCGTACCTAGTCTGTCCACTCGCAACAGTGTTCACAAATAATCCGTATCGTTCTTCGCAGAACGATTTGTGTTCTCTCTTTTATACATCACAAAAACACACTCTCATCTCACGCACTTATCGAGATCATAGGCCGCCAGTCATGTTAATTTCTGTTTTCGTTTTGTCCACTTCGTTTTTAAACGCTCCTCAATCAGCCCTGACGTCATCATATCATCGCAAATGCCTACATGTTAAAATCCTATAAATGAAATAATACTCCATAGGCTCGAAATAATTTTATTTTTAGGGGCACGCAATAGCAAATTGCTACAGTACATATGGCCGCCATTTTGAAATCTGACGCCATTTTATTTTTTTGTGTCCTATGAGACTCTCAATATCAATTTTCAAAAGGATCGGATAATTTTTACAAAAAAGTACATACGGCCGCCATTTTGAAATCTGATGTCATTTTATTTTTTTGTGTCCTATGAAACTCTCAAATACCGATTTTCAAAAGAATCGAATAATTGTTACAAAAAAGTACATTTGGCCGCCATTTTTAAATCTGACGTCGTTTTATTTTTTTGTGTTCTATAAAACCCTCAAATATCAATTTTGAAAAGGATCGGATAATTTTTACAAAAATGTACATACGGCCGCCATTTTGAAATCTGACGTCATTTTATTTTTTTGTGCCTTATGAAACTCTCAAATATCAATTTTCAAAAGGATCGTATAATTTTTAGAAAAGAGTACCTACTACATATTTCCGCCATTTTGAAATCTGACGTTATTTTATTTTTTTGTGTCCTATGAAACTCTCAAATATCAATTTTCAAAAGGATCTGATAATTCTTACAAAAAAGTACATATGGCCGCCATTTTGAAATCTGGCACCATTTAATTTTTTTGTGTCCTATGAAACTCTCAAATATCAATTTTCAAAAGGATCGGATAATTTTTACAAAAAAGTATATATGGCCGCCATTTTGAAAAATCTGACATCATTTTATTTTTTTGTGTCCTATGAAACTCTCGAATATCAATTTTCAAAAGGATCGGATGATTTTTACAACAGAGTACCTACATGTGGCCGCCATTTTGAAAAATCTGACGTCATTTTATTTTTTGGTGTTCTATGAAACTCTCAAATCTCAATTTTCATAAGGATCGGATAATTTTTACAAAACAGTTCATATGGCCGCCATTTTGAAAAATCTGATGTCATTTTATTTTTTTGTGTTCTATAAAACTCTCAAATATTAATTTTCAAAAGAATCGGATAATTTTTACAAAAAAGTAGATATGGCCGCCATTTTGAAATCTGACGCCATTTTTTTTTTGTGTCGTATAAAACTCTCAAATATTAATTTTCAAAAGGATCGGATAATTTTTACAAAAGTGACGTTACACTACTTCGTGACGTGACGTTTCACTTTTTATTATTTTTAGGTCCCCATCTGAAACGTGCGAGAAGCTTAGCTTCAAATAAAAATAGGTAAAAAAACTTTTAAGTTAAACGGTTTTTTAAATGTTTTAAAAAGAAAAAAAATAATATTTAATTTAGGTTCATAAGAATAAAAGCGTTGGTCGTACACTCTATGATAATTTATTACAGTCACGACCCACGCTTTTATACTTATGAACCTAAATTAAATTTTATTTTTTTCTTTTTAGTACATTTATAAAACCGTTTAACTTAAAAGTTTTTTATCTATTTTTATTTTTAATTTTTTAGTGTGCTTTATTTCCTTAGTCTGATTTTATAACATTTATCCGATCCACTGAAACGTTACCGGAGAAAGACCTTTTCCCTGTGAAAATTCAAAAGTACGATTTGCACCCGGACGAAAGCCGGGCCGGTCAGCTAGTTATCATAATATTGTATTGTCACCGGAGCTACACATGTGTGCAAAATTTCAACTCAATCGGATCACGGGAAGTGGGTGAAAATTCAAAAGTACGATTTACACCCGGACGAAAGCCGGGCCGGTCAGATAGTTACCATAAATTGTATTGTCACCGGAGCTACACATGTGTGCAAAATTTCAACTCAATCGGATCATAGGAAGTGGGTGAAAATTCAAAAGTACGATTTACACCCGGACGAAAGCCGGGCCGGTCAGCTAGTTACCATAAATTGTATTGTCACCGGAGCCACACATGTGTGCAAAATTTCAACTCAATCGGATCATAGGAAGTGGGTGAAAATTCAAAAGTACGATTTGCACCCGGACGAAAACCGGACCGGTCAGCTAGTTATCATAATATTGTATTGTCACCGGAGCTATACATGTGTGCAACATTTCAACTCAATCGGATCACGGGAAGTGGGTGAAAATTCAAAAGTACGATTTACACCCGGACAAAAGCCGGGCTGGTCAGCAAATTACCATAATATTGTATTGTCACCGGAGCTACACATGTGTGCAAAATTTCAATTCAATCGGATCATAGGAAGTGGGTGAAAGTTCTAAAGTACGATTTACGCCCGGACGAACCGGGCCGGTCAGTTAGTTACCATAATATTGTTTTGTCACCGGAGCTACACATGTGTGCAAAATTTCAACTCAGTCGGTCGCAAGATTTGTAACAAATATACGGGATCAAGCTAAATAAAACCACCGTTTAAAAAACAATGCATCACCTACTTATTTTTGCGTGATGCCAGAACATACGTTTTTATTTGAGAATCAGTTCGGTTGCTTTTGCGTGATGCCAAAATATTTTAAAACTCGCAGTCGCATAAGAAGTTATTTACTTGAATAAAAATCATGTAAATCGGATCAGTGGTTCTCGAGTTATAAGTGTACAAAGGGACATACAGACAGAGAATGTCAAATTGTTCGGGAAGGTATGAACGTCGAGAAATTTTGGTCCGATCCCTAGGTCTCGCCATCCGATCGACGTCAATAATTAGTTACACGTCATTTTAACTCAGTAGGCCAGGGTTTTTAGGCGCGATCTTAGCGAAGTTAGAAGCGCCTATATACACTCGCTTTGTCTGTGAATCTGTAACGGATTTTTTGTGTCACGCGTACAGCCCAAACGGATGAACCAATTTTCAAAAACTTTTTTTTGTTCGATTCCTCTCGGGGTCTATTTGATCCTATCGTCGCCCGATTTTTGAATTTTGGCCCCAGAGGGGAGCAAATTAGAAAAAACTGTGTTTTTTGCTTATAGTTTGCTCAATTTAAGTAAGATCGATTCGAAACCTATCTCAAACGAAAGAGCAGAAAATTTTAGATAGATTTCATGTATAATATTGTGTCAAAACAGTTTTTTTATACAGATTTATATGATTATTAAACTAAATAAATGCGACTTTATCTAATAAATCGCGAACTTGTTTCGGTTGTCCTTGTCTGTTGCACAGTGTGATATGGATATTGGAAGATAGCGTATGCTCTGTCTTATATTGCATTATTTTAATATAGTTATTCAATTTTTTGACTGCTGATGTTTGAATTTAAGTTTAAAAACCCTGGCCTACTGAGTTAAAATGACGTGTAACTAATTATTGACGTCGATCGGATGGCGAGACCTAGGGATCGTACCAAAATTTCTCGACGTTCATACCTTCCCGAACAATTTGACTTTCTCTGTCTGTATGTCCCTTTGTATACTTATAACTCGAGAACCACTGATCCGATTTACATGATTTTTTTTCAAGTAAATAACTTCTTATGCGACTGCGAGTTTTAAAATATTCTGGCATCACGCAAAAGTAAGTAGGTAGTAGATGCTTTGTTTTTTAAACGGTGGTTTTATTTAGCTTGATCCCGTATATTTGTTACAAATCTTGCGACCGACTGAGTTGAAATTTTGCACACATGTGTAGCTCCGGTGACAAAACAATATTATAATAACTAACTGACCGGCCCGGTTCGTCCGGGCGTAAATCGTACTTTTGATTTTTCACACACTTCCTATGATCCGATTGAGTTGAAATTTTGCACACATGTGTAGCTCCGGTGACAATACAATTTATGGTAGCTATCTGACCGGCCCGGCTTTCGTCCGGGTGTAAATCGTACTTTTGAATTTTCACCCACTTCCCGTGATCCGATTGAGTTGAAATTTTGCACACATGTGTAGCTCCGGTGACAATACAATATTATGATAACTAGCTGACCGGCCCGGCTTTCGTCCGGGTGCAAATCGTACTTTTGAATTTTCACAGGGAAAAGGTCTTTCTCCGGTAACGTTTCAGTGGATCGGATAAATGTTATAAAATCAGACTAAGGAAATAAAGCACACTAAAAAATTAAAAATAAAAATAGATAAAAAACTTTTAAGTTAAACGGTTTTATAAATGTACTAAAAAGAAAAAAATAAAATTTAATTTAGGTTCATAAGTATAAAAGCGTGGGTCGTGACTGTAATAAATTATCATAGAGTTTACGACCCACGCTTTTATACTTATGAACCTAAATTAAATATTATTTTTTTCTTTTTAAAACATTTATAAAACAGTTTAACTTAAAAGTTTTTTTTACCTATTTTTATTTGAAGCTATGCTTCTTAACGCACGTTTCAGATGGGGACCTAAATAATAAAAAGTGAAACGTCACGTCACGAAGTAGTGCAACGTCACTTTTGTAAAAATTATCCGATCCTTTTGAAAATTAATATTTGAGAGTTTTATAGGACACAAAAAAATAAAATGGCGTCAGATTTCAAAATGGCGCCCATATGTACTTTTTTGTAAAAATGATCCGTTTCTTTTGAAAATTAATATTTGAGAGTTTTATAGGACACAAAAAAATAAAATGACGTCAGATTTTTCAAAATGGCGGCCATATGAACTGTTTTGTAAAAATTATCCGATCTTTTGAAAATTGATATTTGAGAGTTTCATAGGACACAAAAAAATAAAATGACGTCAGATTTCAAAATGGCGGCCATTATATATACTTTTTTGTAAAAATTATCCGATTCTTTTGAAAATTGATATTTGCGAGTTTTATAGGACACAAAAAAATAAAATAACGTCAGATTTCAAAATGGCGAAAATATGTAGTACTCCTTTCTAAAAATTATACGATCCTTTTGAAAATTGATATTTGAGAGTTTCATAAGACACAAAAAAATAAAATGACGTCAGATTTCAAAATGGCGGCCGTATGTACATTTTTGTAAAAATTATCCGATCCTTTTGAAAATTAATATTTGAGGGTTTCATAGAATACAAAAAAATGAAATGACGTCAGATTTAAAAATGGCGGCCAAATGTACTTTTTTGTAAAAATTATCTGATTCTTTTGAAAATCGGTATTTGGAAGTTTCATAGGACACAAAAAAATAAAATGACATCAGATTTAAAAATGGCGGCCGTATGTACTTTTTTGTAAAAATTATCCGATTCTTTTGAAAATCGGTATTTGAGAGTTTCATAGGACACAAAAAAATAAAATGACGTCAGATTTCAAAATGGCGGCAGTATGTACTTTTTGTGTAAAAATTATCCGATCTTTTTGAAAATAGATATTGACGAGTTTTATAGAACGCAAAAAAATAAAATGACGTCATATTTTAAAATGGCGGACATAGGTATATACTTCTTTGTAAAAATTATCCGATCCTTTTGAAAATTGATATTTGAGAGTTTAATAAGACACAAAAAAATAAAATGGCGTCAGATTTCAAAATGGCAGTCAAATAATAACTTTTTAATTGTATTGTTTGTATCTTGGATAAATTCGGTTTTATATACAATGCGTAAGAAACATAGCTTCTGTCGGGTATCTTACGACACCTCATGACTTTTTTTTATTTAGCAGGTTCCGAGTTTTGCTTAATAGTCAACCGTTGCTATGGAAAATTGTTTCAAAAATTCACTGCACTATTTTTTCTGTGTAATCCAATACATATTTACATTAGGTCTTATGGCCATAGCCTACTACAAAATTGATCTTCTTAGTGTTATTGTCCCTATGTTTGGTAAAACCGTTTACACACAATACCTACATGAATATCGCGCCTTGTAATTCTTGAATTACTTGTATGCTCCAAAATTTTTAAACTTAAATTCAAACATCAGCAGTCAAAAAATTGAATAACTATATTGAAATAATGCAATATAAGACAGAGCATACGCTATCTTCCAATATCCATATCACACTGTGCAACAGACAAGGACAACCGAAACAAGTTCGCGATTTATTAGATAAAGTCGCATTTATTTAGCTTAATAATCATATAAATCTGTATAAAAAAACTGTTTTGACACAATATTATACATGAAATCTATCTAAAATTTTCTGCTCTTTCGTTTAAGACAGGTTTCGAATCAATCTGACTTAAATTGAGCAAACTATAAGCAAAAAACACCGTTTTTTCTAATTTGCTCCCCTCTGGGGCCAAAATTCAAAAATCGGGCGACGTTAGGATCAAATAGACCCCGAGAGGAATCGAACAAAAAAAAGTTTTTTAAAATCGGTTAATCCGTTTGGGCTGTACGACTGATACAAAAAATCCGTTACAGATTCACAGAATCACAGATTCACAGACAAAGCCAGTGTATATAGGCGCTTCTAGCTTCGCTAAGATCGCGCCTAAAAACCGATTGATTTGTGAGTCAGAATTGTCAATCTTTATTATGGCAACTTTTCAGCAACTATTTTGTTGCCTTCTTCAAGCCTAAAATTACATTATTAAAATTATGTAATTTTAGGCCTGAAGAAGGTAAACATTGCCAATGATTGACAATTCTGATTCACAAATCAACCGGTTTTTTAATTTTATTATATTACATACGTGAGTGATCGACATGAGTTTCAATATAGTTTACTATACATTAAACTATTCAAAAATGTTCCGAACAAAGGCAATACCATTTTATGAATTATTATTAAATTACTTATTCTAAGCATACTTATATTAACGTGCTATTAAAATATTTATTTTTTTTTTACAATAATATTATGTAAACATTTTTAAACAAAACGTAGTTTAAGGTAGTTGCTTTGAAAAAAAGTCAAGAAAATCATAAAATAAAAATTATATATATTTTTTTTAATAAAGGTATCTCTTTATGCTAGTTAAATTAGAAAATAATGCGAGATATTTTTTGTTGAAAATTGAATTTTTAACATTTTTAACTTCCCATTGGAAGTTATTGTAATGAGTCCGAAAATCGAAATCAAAAAGGAAAAAAATTTTTGTTTCAAGGTCACTACACTATTTTTACACTACTTTTAGAAAGATGTCTGTGTGTGTGTACGTATGTACGTACGAACGTACGTACGTACGTATGTATGTGTCCATTTCTTTCTAAGACGAAATCTCGAGAATGAAAAATGATATCGACTACGTTAGGGTGCCAATCGACGCGTATTAACGTAAATATGATCTGAAAGAATTTTTTTCAAAATCGGTTCAGCCGTTCTTTTTTCTTAGCCAAATAACCTCCAAAAAAGTAGATTTTACACAATATCTCGCGAATAAAAAATTATATCGATTTCGTAAGGGTGTCAATCGAGGCGTGTTAACGTCATTTTGATCCGACATAAATTTTATAAAAATCGGTTCAGCCGTTTTTTTTTTTTTAATTATTGTTAAAAATAAATAATAATTATGTTTTAATGATTACTTTTCTGTGTAATATCTAATTTAGTTACTATTATTAAATATTTATAAAACTGGGAAGTTCGTCGTGTGGACCTCAAGGGTCGCACTTTAGTCCTAATAAACGACCCACCTCACGGCTTGTTAATATAGGTAAGGTGCTAAAAAATATCACATTAATAATTTTTCAATAAGAAAAAAAACAATACATAATAATCTATCTGTTTTTTTAATAAAAAAAAAAAAAAAAGATGCATGACACATTACCGCTGATAATGTTAGTAAAAAAACTATAATTATTGACCACATAGTTTCAAAATGCAATAACAAATGACATTTGGCGACGTTCCATTTAAACGACTTTACACCCGTACCTAAAGATGTTTCACATCAAAAATTTAAATTTTTGCATATACTGATACTACTTTACAAAATGTATAACTTTTCTTTTCCGTGATACAGGATTTAACTATTATATTTTATCCAATTTTGAGCAGTTATTAACAATTTATAATTTTCGAAATGTCATTTTCTTAAAAACTATGGTTACCATGCTGGACAAAGGGCCACTTTGTAATTTTGAGCTGTTTGAATTTATACATATATACATATACAAATAAAAATTGACATTTTGCACCGGAAGTGGCTTATCCCGGCCGTCGCACCAGGATTTGACTTGGCAACCATAGCGCTTTTTCTTTGTCATAATTAATACTACCTTCCCTGAAAATTTCATCCTGTCACAAATGAGCTTCATATATTAACGCCCGCCTCTTGGTCTATAAGGAAACATTAAAAAAATGTCATCCAGGTAAGAATATTCCCCAAAAAATCATAACGTCTCTATATATTTTAAGTATGTATGCATTATTTTAAAGTTGATAATTAGGCGCGATCTTAGCGAAGCTAGAAGCGCCTATATACACTCGCTTTGTCTGTACGTCTGTGAATCTGTCAATCTGTAACGGATTTTTTGTATCAGTCGTACAGCCCAAACGGGTTAACCGATTTTAAAAAACTTTTTTTTGTTCGATTCCTCTCGGGGTCTATTTGATCCTAACGTCGCCCGATTTTTGAATTTTGGCCCCAGAGGGGAGCAAATTAGAAAAAACGGGGTTTTTTGCTTATAGTTTGCTCAATTTAAGTCAGATCGATTCGAAACCTGTCTTAAACGAAAGAGCAGAAAATTTTAGATAGATTTCATGTTTAATATTGTGTAAAAACAGTTTTTAACACGCTTATATTAGCTTCACTTGTATGTTTGTAACCGACTTTTTAGTGTATTTGCCATAATATGGCACATACACTATTGGCGTCGGACGGATGGCGGGACCTAGGGGTCTGACCAAAATTTCTCGACGTTTCATAGCCTCCTGAACACTTTGGCACCATTTTTAAAAATGTTTATATATATATGTATGTATATATTTATATATATATTTATATATTTATATATATATATATATTTATATATATATATATATATGTGTGTATACGATAACTCTCGACAGACTTAATCGATTGAAACGAAATTTGGTACACACATTGGAACCCATCACCGCAAGAAGCCTATTTAAAATGGGCCCGATCGGACCATTTTCAGGGTTGTATTTAGGGGTTCCAAAAAGTTTTTGGGCCCAAAAATACCGAAAAACTTGTCAGAATAGTTTCAAAATTGAAATTTAACTCTTTAGTAAAGATTAAAATGTGCTGCTAAAATTTTAATAAAATCGGCCCGACAGGACCGGACTTTCAAATTTTATGAAAACACTAGTTTGTTGATACGGATTTACTTATGGAAGGGTGTATTTAATTGGGTGTACTGATAAAATCCATGTCTAATATTGAAATTTAGAAAAATTTAATTATTTTAAGGAATGTATTAAGGGGTTACATTTTTTATTTTTTCAAAAAACAAACTTAAGTTTACATAATAATGCCACAATGCCTGTATTAGCAAATACACTATATTGTCGGCAGGGTTTGGCACTGCGACCCGAGTTTTTTTGAACTTGATTTTGACCAACTTTGAACGGTCAGATTTAGTTTAAACTTTGCACACTTATCAAGGACCCACTACAATACAATAATTCAATAAGTTTGTTCCATTATCCTGACCAGGATCTCCAGGACTAAAAAAAAAAAAGCAAAAAACTTCAGATTGAACTGAAACTTTGCACACTTATCAAGGACCGATTACAATACAATAATTCCATAAGTTTGTCCCATTATCCTGACCAGGATCTCCAGGACTAAAAAAAAAAAAGCAAAAAACTTCAGATTGAACTGAAACTTTGCACACTTATCAAGGACCGATTACAATACAATAATTCCATAAGTTTGTCCCATTATCCTGACCAGGATCTCCAGGACTAAAAAGCAAAAATAAATTATAATTTAAAAAAACTAAAAAACACGCTTTGATGAACTAAAAATTTTGGAGCATACAAGTAATTCAAGAATTACAAGGCGCGATATTCATGTAGGTACTGTATGTAAACGGTTTTATTGAACATGGGGAAAATAACACTGAGAAGATTTATAATTTTGTAGTAGGTTATGAGCCATAAGATCTAATATAAATATGTATTGGATTACATAGAAAAAATAGTACAGTGAATTTTTTAAACAATTTTCCATAGCAACGGTTGACTATTAAGCGTTACTCGGAACCGGCTAAATAAAAAAGTCATGATGTCTCGTAAGACACCCGACAGAAGCTATGCTTTTTACGCATTGTATATAAAACCGAATTTATCAAAGATATAAATAATACAATTAAAAAGTTATTATTTAATCGCCATTTTGAAATCTGACGCCATTTTATTTTTTTATGTCCTATGAAACTTTCAAATACTGATTTTCAAAAGGATCGGATAATTTTTACAAAAAAGTATATATGGCCGCCATTTTGAAATCTGACGTCATTTTATTTTTTTGTGACCTATGAAACTCTCAAATATCAATTTTCAAAATGATCGGATAATTTTTTCAAAAAAGTATATATGGCCGCCATTTTGAAATCTGACGTCATTTTATTTTTTTGTGACCTATGAAACTCTCAAATATCAATTTTCAAAATGATCGGATATTTTTTACAAAAAAGTACATACGGCCGCCATTTTGAAATCTGACGTCATTTTATTTTTTTGTGTCCTATAAAACTCTCAAATATTAATTTTCAAAAGGATCTAATAATTTTTAGTGTGCTTTATTTCCTTAGTCTGATTTTATTACATTTATCCGAAACGTTACCGGAGAAAGACCTTTTGCCTGTGAAAATTCAAAAGTACGATTTGCACCCGGACGAAACTCGGGCCGGTCAGCTGGTTACCATAATATTGTATTGTCACCGGAGCTACACATGTGTGCAAAATTTCAACTCAATCGGATCATGGGAAGTGGGTAAAAATTCAAAAGTACGATTTACACCCGGACGAAAGCCGGGCCGGTCAGCTAGTTACCATAATATTGTATTGTCACCGGAGCTACACATGTGTGCAAAATTTCAACTCAATCGGATCATAGGAAGTGGGTGAAAATTCAAAAGTACGATTTACACCCGGACGAAAGCCGGGCCGGTCAGCTAGTTACCATAATATTGTATTGTCACCGGAGCTACATATGTGTGCAAAATTTCAACTCAATCGGATCACGGGAAGTGGGTGAAAATTCAGAAGTACGATTTACACCCGGACGAAATACGAATACAATATTATGGTAACTAACTGACCGGCCCGGTCAGTTAGTTACCATAATATTGTATTGTCACCGGAGCTACACATGTGTGCAAAATTTCAACTCAATCGATCGCAAGATTTGTAACAAATATACGGGATCAAGTTAAATAAAACCACCGTTTAAAAAACAAAGCATCTACTACCTACTTATTTTTGCGTGATGCCAGAACATACGTTTTTATTTGAGAATCAGTTCGGTTGCTTTTGCGTGATGCCAGAATATTTTAAAACTCGCAGTCGCATAAGAAGTTATTTACTTGAAAAAAAAGATCATGTAAATCGGATCAGTGGTTCTCGAGTTATAAGCGTACAAAGGGACATAGAGACAGAGAAAGTCAAATTGTTCGGGAAGGTATGATGAACGTCGAGAAATTTTGGTCCGATCCGATCGACGTCAATAATTAGTTACACATTTTAACTCAGTAGGCCAGGGTTTTTAAACTTAAATTCAAACATCAGCAGTCAAAAAATTGAATAACTATATTGAAATAATGCAATATAAGACAGAGCATACGCTATTTTCCAATATCCATATCACACTGTGCAACAGACAAGGACAACCGAAACAAGTTCGCGATTTATTAGATAAAGTCGCATTTATTTAGTTTAATAATCATATAAATCTGTATAAAAAAACTGTTTTGACACAATATTATACATGAAATCTATCCAAAATTTTCTGCTCTTTCGTTTAAGACAGGTTTCGAATCGATCTGACTTAAACTGAGCAAACTATAAGCAAAAAACACCGTTTTTTCTAATTGGCTCCCCTCTGGGGCCAAAATTCAAAAATCGGGCGACGTTAGGATCAAATAGACCCCGAGAGGAATCGAACAAAAAAAAGTTTTTTAAAATCGGTTAACCCGTTTGGGCTGTACGACTGATACAAAAAATCCGTTACAGATTGACAGATTCACAGATTCACAGACGTACAGACAAAGCGAGTGTATATAGGCGCTTCTAGCTTCGCTAAGATCGCGCCTAAAAAGTAGAAAATAATTAATTAATTTTATTGTAAAAAAGCGTGGGGTGCTTTGTATCATATTTTCATACTACCCCACGCTTCTTTACAATAAAATTAATTAATTATTTTCTACTTTTTAGTTCATCAAAGCGTGTTTTTTAGTTTTTTTAAATTATAATTTATTTTATACAGATTTATATGATTATTAAACTAAATAAATGCGACTTTATCTAATAAATCGCGAACTTGTTTCGGTTGTCCTTGTCTTGTTGCACAGTGTGATATGGATATTGGAAGATAGCGTATGCTCTGTCTTATATTGCATTATTTCAGTATAGTTATTCAATTTTTTGACTGCTGATGTTTGAATTTAAGTTTAAAAACCCTGGCCTACTGAGTTAAAATGACGTGTAACTAATTATTGACGTCGATCGGATCGGACCAAAATTTCTCGACGTTCATCATACCTTCCCGAACAATTTGACTTTCTCTGTCTCTATGTCCCTTTGTACGCTTATAACTCGAGAACCACTGATCCGATTTACATGATTTTTTTTCAAGTAAATAACTTCTTATGCGACTGCGAGTTTTAAAATATTCTGGCATCACGCAAAAGCAACCGAACTGATTCTCAAATAAAAACTATGTTCTGGCATCACGCAAAAATAAGTAGGTTGTAGATGCTTTGTTTTTTAAACGGTGGTTTTATTTAGCTTGATTCCGTATATTTGCTACAAATCTTGCGATCGATTGAGTTGAAATTTTGCACACATGTGTAGCTCCGGTGACAATACAATATTATGGTAACTAGCTGACCGGCCCGGTTCGTCCGGGTGTAAATCGTACTTCTGAATTTTCACCCACTTCCCGTGATCCGATTGAGTTGAAATTTTGCACACATGTGTAGCTCTGGTGACAATACAATATTATGGTAACTAGCTGACCGGCCCGGTATCGTCCGGGTGTAAATCGTACTTTTGAATTTTCACCCATTTCCTATGATTTGATTGAGTTGAAATTTTGCACACATGTGTAGCTCTGGTGACAATACAATACTATGGTAACTAGCTGACCGGCCCGACTTTCGTCCGGGTGTAAATCGTACTTTTGAATTTTTACCCACTTCCCATGATCCGATTGAGTTGAAATTTTGCACACATGTGTAGCTCCGGTGACAATATAATATTATGGTAACCAGCTGACCGGCCTGAGTTTCGTCCGGGTGCAAATCGTACTTTTGAATTTTCACAGGCAAAAGGTCTTTCTCCGGTAACGTTTCGGATAAATGTAATAAAATCAGACTAAGGAAATAAAGCACACTAAAAATTATTAGATCCTTTTGAAAATTAATATTTGAGAGTTTTATAGGACACAAAAAAATAAAATGGCGTCAGATTTCAAAATGGCGGCCATATGTAGGTACTTTTTTGTAAACATTGTCCGATTCTTTTGAAAATTAATATTTGAGAGTTTTATAGCACACAAAAAAATTAAATGGTGTCAGATTTCAAAATGGCGGCCATATGTACTTTTTTGTAAGAATTATCAGATCCTTTTGAAAATTGACATTTGAGAGTTTCATAGAACACAAAAAAATAAAATGACGTCAGATTTCAAAATGGCGACCGTATATACTTTTTTGTAAAAATTATCCGATCCTTTTGAAAATTGATATTTGCGAGTTTTATAGGACACAAAAAAATAAAATGACGTCAGATTTCAAAATGGCGGAAATATGTAGAACTCCTTTCTAAAAATTATACGATCCTTTTGAAAATTGATATTTGAGAGCTTCATAGGACACAAAAAAATAAAATGACGTCAGATTTCAAAATGGCGGCCGTATGTACTTTTTGTAAAAATTATCCGATCATTTTGAAAATTGATATTTGAGAGTTTCATAGGTCACAAAAAAATAAAATGACGTCAGATTTCAAAATGGCGGCCATATATACTTTTTTGTAAAAATTATCCGATCCTTTTGAAAATCGGTATTTGAAAGTTTCATAGGACACAAAAAAATAAAATGGCGTCAGATTTCAAAATGGCGGCCATAATATGTACTTTTTTGTAAAAATTATCTGATCCCTTTGAAAATTGATATATGCGAGTTTTATAGGACACAAAAAAATAAAATGACGTCATATTTCAAAATGGCGGAAATATGTACTACTCTTTTGTAAAAATTATCCGATCCTTTTGAAAATTGATATTTGAGGGTTTCATAAGACACAAAAAAATAAAATGACGTCAGATTTAAAAATGGCGGCCGTATGGACATTTTTGTAAAAATTATCCGATCCTTTTGAAAATTGATATTTGAAAGTTTCATAGGTCACAAAAAAATAAAATGATGTCAGATTTCAAAATGGCGGCCATATATACTTTTTTTGTAAAAATTATCCGATCCTTTTGAAAATCGGTATTTGAAAGTTTCATAGGACACAAAAAAATAAAATGATGTCAGATTTCAAAATGGCGGCCGTATGTACTTTTTTGTAAAAATTATCCGATCCTTTTGAAAATTGATATTTGAAAGTTTCATAGGTCACAAAAAAATAAAATGACGTCAGATTTCAAAATGGCGGCCATATATACTTTTTTGTAAAAATTATCCGATCCTTTAGAAAATCGGTATTTGAAAGTTTCATAGAACACAAAAAAATAAAATGGCGTCAGATTTCAAAATGGCGATCAAATAATAACTTTTTAATTATATTATTTATATCTTTGATAAATTCGGTTTTATATACAATGCGTAAAAAGCATAGCTTTTGTCGGGTGTCTTACGACACATCATGACTTTTTTATTTAGCCGGTTCCGAGTAACGCTTAATAGTCAACCGTTGCTATGGAAAATTGTTTAAAAAATTCACTGTACTATTTTTTCTATGTAATCCAATACATATTTATATTAGGTCTTATGGCTCATAGCCTACTACAAAATTATAAATCTTCTCAGTGTTATTTTCCCTATGTTCAATAAAACCGTTTACACACAGTACCTACATGAATATCGCGCCTTGTAATTCTTGAATTACTTGTATGCTCCAAAATTTTTTTTATTTCAACCGGTAGTTCGATACAAATTCGGTTACAGTGCATGGATACCTGTACAGTGTACATGTTTACTAACGCGTTTCACTATAAGCAATGGTTCAGAATTAATAATATTGTAGAATAAGAAATATGATTAAATTTATCTTTTTAGGCCCATGTATATTGTATACCATTAAAACTTCCCATGTGAGAAACTCTGCCCCCTGCACGGGTTCATCTAAAAAATCACCAAAAATCGTATGCCCATTTGATATAAAAAATATTAAAAATAAAAAATAAATAGAGAAAATAGAAAAAAATATAAATAAATATCAAGTGGAACATGGAATAGTTAAAAATAAACTAAAATAAATGAATGAATGAATTCGGAGATACGAACCCGCGTCGTATTGTGTATGGAACAGTCTTTCTAACCATTACGCCACACAAATTCTAGTGGTTACCGCTACATTTACACTATACCACACTAGACGCTTGGGAATAAAAATATCCGGCTCTCTCCAATGGCTAGTGTGGGCTAGTGGATGTATCAAGCTGAAATTAATATCAAATACTAAGGTCTACAAAGTACAATCCTATAGTCTTGTAAAAAATGCAAGCTTCTAATTCAATGTAATAAAAAGATACGGCTCGCGTTGTTCAGGCAGCAGGTTAGCAGTCCAGTTTTATATGTCGATGTTGACATCTACGGACAGTTTTTGATTTCTACAGGAACAAACCTATATTGTGTACCTATTATTCCATCACTAAAGTACAGACAGCCTGTGCGTTATGCGATGTATAGTATTGTAAAATCTTTCCGGAACAACATGCATCCAACACCAAACTCCGGCCTTACGTCGACGATTTCATCATAAATTTGTTACTTTATGTCCGTAGAACTTTTGTTACATCTGTAAGAATCAATACCCTTTTCGAATTTCGACATATTCCATTTGCTTTTATTTGATTTACTTTGTTTTCTTTAGTTACTTAAAGTCTATATCAATCTACAATAAAATTATTGTCATCATTTTTTTTAAAGACGGACAAGTGCGAGTAGGACTCGCGCCATGAGGGTTCCGTACCGTTATAACAATTTAATAAAAATTAAGTTTGTCACGTAATAATTCCCAGATATCTATAGTTTACCATCATTCGCTTAAGGTGGATCTTCGGTCGACCGCGAGATTGGTTTGCGTCCATAGCTATATGTTTTAAACTTGTCTTCTAATAAATAGATTCTACATACTTGTGCGTTAATCAGTATCGAAATCCGTGATTTTTTAAAGACTATATCTTTTTATTGCATTGAGTTCGAAGCTTGAATTTTTACCGGATTATATGTAGTTGTAGACCTTAATATTTGATATGAATTTCAACTTGGTACATCTAGCCGTTCCTGAGAAAAAGGATGTAAAAATTTAGTTTGTCACGTGATAATTCCACATAGAAACAAGCCGTGAGGTGGGTCGTTTATTAGGACTAAAGTGCGACCCTTGAGGTCCACACGACGAACTTCCCAGTTTGATAAATATTTAATAATAATAATTAAATTAGATATTACACAGAAAAGTAATCATTTTAATCATTAAAACATCAATAATTAAAAAAAAAAAAAAAAAAAAAAAAAAAAACGGCTGAACCGATTTTTATAAAATTTATGTCGAATCAAAATGACGTTAACACGCCTCGATTGACACCCTTACGAAGTCGATATAATTTTTTATTCGCGAGATATTGTGTAAAATCTACTTTTTTGGAGGTTATTTGGTTAAGAAAAAAGAACGGCTGAACCGATTTTAAAAAAATTCCTTTCAGATCATATTTACGTTAATACGCGTCGATTGGCACCCCAACGTAGTCGATATCATTTTTCGTTCTCTAGATTTCGTCTTAGAAAGAAATTGACACATACATACGTACGTACGTACGTACGTACGTACATACGTACACACACACACACACACACACACACACACACACACAGACATCTTTCTAAAAGTAGTGTAAAAATAGTGTAGTGACCTTGAAACATAAAAATTTTTTTTCCTTTTTGATTTCGATTTTCGGACCCATTACAATAACTTCCAATGGGAAGTTAATAAAAATTGATAATTTTCGGATTTTTTCCTTTATTTGTGCTATGAGACCTTCCTTCGTGCCAAATTTCAAGATTCTAGGAGAACGGGGAAGTACCCTGTAGGTTTTGATTAGTGAGTCTGCGTCAAACTACGAGATTTTTGAAAGGCCATATCTTTTTACAAGCTTGAATTTTTTACAGAGCTATTGTGTTACCATAGACATAGGAATCTAGGGACGTAGTACAAGCGAGTGGGGTGGTTGCCGTTATGGGGGGGGGGGGCAGTGAGGAAGCAAGTGTGCCCACATTCTATTAGTCGCTTCAGTTGCGTAAGCACTGTACGAGCAATTGAGCATGCGCAAAGACGCGGACGACTGCATCTGGCGCAATTGAGTATGTGCAAAGACGCGGCCAATGGAATGTGGGCACATGCATAGCATGGACAATGGACATGTCCATGAGACATAGGCATACATTCCCCCCCCCCTCATCTAAAGTGGCATTTTATACTAAGTCCCTAGATTTCTATGTCTATGGGTGTTGGAGACCTGAGCATTTGATATTAATTTCTACTTGATATATATCTCTAGCCGTTCCTGACAAAAATGGTCTTCACGGACAGACAGACAACCCCGCTTTTTCCTTCTGAGGTATACGGAACCGTAAAAACATATTCTATATTCTGTATAATAATTATATAACTAGCTGTTAAGTCTGACGTCACTTGTGCCTAGGGTTGCCATCTGTCCTCTTTTCTACGGACACTGTTCTTTTTAGGGCGTCCTGGGAAGTCTGGAAAGAATTCGTAAATCAACATCTAATTTTATAATTCGATTGTTTCTCTAGTAACGAACGAATAATGGTTATAAGAAAACTAAATTTAGTCAATTAAAAAAATGTACCTATGTGTCGCTACACTCGGAGGAAGTGTAACTTCTTATGCAATACTAAAAAATTACACAGTAAAATTTAGTTTCGGTACTTATAAGACTATAGTAGATAATTGAAATAAGTAGGGGAGAGTTGGATAAAACAGAATGGTCTGGTAAAACGGGATACCACGTTTTATTTCAAAACAAGTAGTACGATTTATCGGGTAGGGGCGGAACTAATAACCCTCGATGTCTACCTATGCCCGGCAAGTGATGTATCTACTTTAGATTCACTGTAGATGATGCAGCAGGTGAAAGTATCAAAAAGTTAGGTTAAAGTAAAATATTTGGCGTGTTTTCAAAAGTCGATTTTTCAGTTTAAAGGCAAAATTAACCGAAAATGAGTAGATTTAGAGAATACTATGTTTGTTTACTATAGTTATGCACAACATTTTTTAGGAATTTGCTTTGTTTATTTACTAAAATATGGTCACGTGTTTCGCAATCAACAGTTGGGTAAAATCGCACACTGTGTGATTGTTTAAAACGGAATACCTCCCGTTGTAATATAATACCGGAAGGTATCCCGTTTTATCCAACTACATGGTTTTTTTATGAGAAGTGGGTTTTGTTACGTTTTTTTTGTATTTTTCACAATATATTTTAAATTTACCATGTTGTGTCTTTTTTCTTGAAGGATAAACGTTATGGAACTTGTAAAAGTATAGGTATCCCGTTTTATCCAACTAGGTGGCTAAAACGGGATACTTCCTACTTTTTCAAAAAAAAAATTTCTCTTTTGTGACTTCTTTTTTCTCATAAAGGATGGTGGCAATCAAAAGTTCATTTATAAAGGAAACAGGAGCCAAAAAATAGTCCTTTGCATTACTTCATTCAAAAAGTTGTGAGAGAAATTTTAAATTCGGTTGGGGACGGCTGCAGTCTGCAGAACGATTGAATACTATACATATATCAGATTATGTCCCCCTTTATACCCCCCCCCCCCCAAGTTTCCAATTACTAACTTAAAAAGTGTTTGTGTGGACACCTGGTAGATAAAAAATACATTTGCCCCCAAACTACACGTATCAACTTTAAACAATTCTTTTCCAGACAAATTCGTAAAAACTGCTGCAAAAATTTGCCACATGTTGACTACATTTTTCTTTTTACATAATATTATTATATAATATCACTCTTGAATTTTTGATACACTATAAATATTCCTTATAATGCAGAGTTTTTTATTTATTTTTCACAACACATTTGTTTGTTTCATAACTTATCCCAAAGCAGGTGTTACCCGACCGATTTTTTGTGAGAAACTTTGTGAATATCTATTCGTCAGAGCAATGAAAGTTCACTTCGCAAACTTTTTCGTCCCATAAGATGTAGGAAGTAGGAGCACATGTTATCTTATGTTATATCTATAGGAAAAATTCAAACAAAAGCAATATATTATAATACGTTGAATCAAACAATTTATCTATAATAATCAAATGGTTGGCAAATTCATTCAATGATGATATACTGTAATACTAGCTTTTCGGTCCGGTTCGTCCGGGTAGATTGTGGTTTGGCAGCGAGATAATCAAGGGGTAAGTTCGGTTTTACGCTCAGATTGATCGGAGTGCTCTAATACGTTCGAATTTAACATTTATATGCTCTGAAAGATCTCTATCCTGCGTTCGGTTTTAAGATCTGGAGCAGATCGAGCGCGCTCGATTTGCTCCGAGGAAAGCGAGCGAGCAAGCAGATTCAACCATCTTCAGAGCATTCATTTTAAAAATGAGCGGAAACACTTGTTGTGAGAATGGATAAATTTCGAAGTTTATTTATATGAGGTAATTTTTCAATAGGTAAAAACACACGAATAATATTTATTCAAAGAATAGTAATAATCAATAAGTCTATATCGCACAGAATGATTAAATAAAATATTTATTATATCTATGGGTCGAAAAAATCAACAACCAGTACTACTATTAATTTTAAAATAAAGTCATAAAACGAAAAAAATTGTGATTCATGATTTATTATTATAACAATGTTGAATTAAATCAAAATGAGGAGCAATAAAGAATATATTTCAGCTTTAGTAATAAGAATTTAAATTATTGGCGCCATTTTATTCTGACGTTTGGAAAAATCTGCTAGATTACGTTCGGAATTGTCTAGATGGCTCGATTTGCTCGGTTGTCACGTGACCAAAAATCTGTTCGCTCGGCTTGATCAATCGAGCGTAAAACCGAACTTACCCAAGATCAACCAATTTCTCATTTTATCACTTTACCGTACCTACCTCTTATAGTCGAGCTTGTAAAAAATAACAAGGATTTTGTAAAAAGTAATATTTTGAGAATAGCTAGTATTTAAGGTGTAATTTTTTTTTAACTATATCACCAGTGTTGTCTTGTGGAGTTACAACCCCTAGTACCATTTACAAAACTCTCCTAAATTTAACATGTGATGACAGGTACACAAAAGAAGGGTAGATATACGGATATAGGGTGTAAATAAACATACCACAGTCAAAAAGCCAGAGGTCGAGACCTCTGGCTTCGACATATGATTGGTGGAATACTCTAAGATCAAAATATCGATTTATGGTGTCATGATCAAGATCGTTAGAGCCTTTTTCGAGAATTGCAATTTTTTTATTTTTGTTCATCAGTAAACTGGCTAAACTATAATAATTATGAGCTTGTGGTAAAAAATTTCAAGAATTTTGTAGGTTAATATTTTGAGATTGGCTTGTATTTAGGGTGTAAATACTATACTGCAAGTCAGCAGTCAGGACACCTGGCGTCGGAGCGTTTTAAAAGATGAAAAAAACTAGTGTTTTGTAAAAGCTGAAATTTGGCACCTATACAATGATAAATTATTTTGAATATAATTTATGAAAAAAACAGTCAGACCTCATTTTGATAGAACCGACCTAGTTAGCAGTCTGCTTACTAAGTCGGTTCTATCAAAATAAGGATTGAGGTCTGACTGTTTCTTTCATATTAAATTATATTCAATAATTTAACACTGTAGGTAGCAAATTTTAGCTTTTAGAAAACACTAGTTTTTTACATCTTTTAAAGCGCCCCGACGCCAGGTGTCCTGACTACTGACTTGCAGTAGTATTTACACCCTAAATACAAGCTAATCTCAAAATATTAACCTACAAAATTCTTGCAATTTTTGACCACAAGCTCTTGAGCTAATATAGTTTAGCCAGTTTACTGATGAACAAAAATAAAAAATTGCGATTCTCGAAAACGGCTCTAATGATTTTGATCATGTTCCATAAATCGATATTTTGACCCTATACAATATCCACCATTCATTTGTCACAGAAAAATTCTGAAAGTGTAGTTTACTGATGAACGAAAATCCGCGTTCAGCAGGAAGTTAGTGCGGTGGACCCATAATACATTATTTAATTATACTTTTGCCTCCTGTATCGACATTGACTATCGATATTCTTTGATAATACCTACAAAGAAAAGCAAAAAACGGGTAGGTATGTCTGTATCGTGATTCGTGGGTACAAACATATGACGTGAATACCCTAGATAAATTAAGACTCGTGAATACCGTTAAACACAAATAATTGTAAGTATTCGTTGTCATGGAAAGAAATAAATCCACTTTTATTTATTTTATAAAATCAAACGTTCCTAAAATATAATAAATAAAATAATTGTAATTTTATTTTTTTATATTTTAAATAGTTATCCATACCTATACCTAATATATATTTTCATTATAAAAAAAATATACTTTATTAAAAGCATTCGGGATTCGAACTTGGGGTTGACGTTTGTATACCTGTCTCGTACTTTTCCGCACGGTCACCTCACTGACTGTGTTTTGAACCATAATATAGACTCTATATTATAGAGTATAGACTGTTATACATGTTGTGTTTTGTTTCACATGTCAATCACTTCCGACTATTTCCGTTTCATCTAATACTTCTAAAATGCCACTCCAGTATGAGACAGACGTTATTCACGTCAAAATTAATATAAATATTGATAATAGATATTAGATACCTACTTAGTTTAGTTCTAAGCTTTTATTGGAAAGTAAAAAATATGCAAATTCTCGATATTACTTGATATTATTATAAAATTGAGAAATCTATTTTTAAAAAGGAAAAGGAACCACACAGTCTTTCATTAATTTCTTTTATATTTTTCTCGTAAATAATCTGTAAGGCAAGTTCCATAATATACTTCTCAAAGGTATAACAAAACAAAGTAAAACTGAACGCCGGCCGGCCGCCCGCAGTTCAAGTGTGCCAATGAAATATTTTCATTCATTTTTAATTTAATGGACTTGGATTGTGTTAAATTGTGCGTTAACTTTCATTACGCCATTTTCAGATATTCCACAAGATGATTTATTAAAAATAGTTCTTTAAAATAGCGAACCCTATATCTTAATACGCATTTGTGAGTTTTCATGCGAGTGAAGCCACTACCTAAGCAATAATAATTATTATCTACATCAGATATTCCCAAACTTATTCAACCTACTGCCCCCTTTTCAGAAAAAAATTACTCATCTCCTCCCTAGAAACAGGGACGGATTTAGAAATTTGCCGCCCCGAAGCAGGAACCCAAATCCCACCTTTTTTTCTAGATTAAAAATTGGTTATAATAGGTACATTAGCGCCGTAATAAGGGAGTTGGGGTGAAGTAATTCTCCCAAAAAAATTGGTGGGTTTTTTTGAAGGTGCTGCATTTCTTTTTTTGAACTACTGAACCGATTTAAGTAAAAATTATATGGGAGTGGGACCATTCCGTCATCTTTTTGAACACAACGGAGTCGAAATAATTCAAATCGGTTAACCCCTGAAGAAGCTATGACTGAACTTTAAAAAAATATATAAATATACGTACCGAATTGATAAACCTCCTTTTTTCGAAGTCAGCTAAAAAAGTTAAAAAAAAAACAAGAGAAAATATCGTTATCACAAAAAATGTGCCGCCCTCAAAATTTGCCAGTTGCATGGTTAATCCGCCCCTGCCTAGAAATCTACCTTCTTTAAGCGAACAAACAGAAAGACGGTCTTTGCGACTTAATGTGTTTATTTGGAAAATACTGTAGGGTACAACTAAGTATACGAATATTAACTCTATTTCGAAGGGTTTTTCAAAATTTTCTTCTTCTTTCTGTAATTTTGTTTTCTTTGGGGGTTTTTGGGTATGAACTCGTTTCCAGAATTTTTGTCTGTACCTGCAGCATCAATTTGACGACTCAGCCTATTTTGATGAAACAGATTAGATTGGCTCGTAAATTATAGACGCTCGACAACTGAGGTGATTAACGTCTATTTTTGATGAAACGGTATATCGATTAGTTACCTAAACTTAAAAAATAGGTTTCTTTTTACTTGAATGTGCTCGGACAAAAGTTAGATTCCCACGATCCATTTCCCGTCAAAACTCAAAACCGTGATATTAACGTCAGTCATGAATTTGCGGCAAAATCGACGTTCACCTGACCGAAGCCGTGAACAAAAATTAGTTTTGAAAAAACATGGAAATGTTTTGCTATATCGTGTTATAGCCGCTTTTTGATAAACTATATTATTAATTGTCATTATTGTCCAAAGAGCTTTGTTGTTCATGACGCTTAGAACGAATCCACTACTAGCGACATCAGACGGAATATTTAGGCGTTGCTTGTAATTGATTTCATTGTCTTGAAACCTCGTCGAGATAGCGACACCGGACAGGCTTGTTTTATTTTACATTTTACTGTCCCATGCAATGAACATATTTTTTTTATAGTTAATTTTGAATAGTCTTCACATTTACATATTGGTTTAATAATTAGGATTAAAAAATTAGAAGACCGATAAAGAATATTTTTTTCTGTGAACTATAGGTAATAATGTAGACAGTAAAGAAGACTTGAAGTTTCACCATCGATTTACAGTCTGGACTGTGTGACCCCTTAAAGTTTAAACAATGATATCAATGGAATATATAGAATAACTACTTTAAAAAAGAGAATAATTTATTAAATATTTAAATAATTTATTGTGACTATAAATATAATATAAATTTGTTTTAAGATATTTACAAGAAAAAATGCCAATTAGAATCTATCAATGGGAGTGGCTTTAAAACATGGCAGAGTTAAGGGAAAAATTTCATGTTTTTATGGTTTTTATCATATACCTATTAGTTTTTATAATATAATCTAGATTCTACATAGTTCCACTGCAGCGTGTTACTGATTACTGTGCTTCAATAAAACCAACATATCAGATTTTATTTGTTTCAAGGTTTTTGTTTTTAATTTTGTACTCTTTTCAATTTCATCACTGTCTAATTTTTTCAGCGATTTAACAGCCAGTTTTTGTAACTTTCGCCACTGTAAGTCATCCAATTCTTTCGATAAACATTTAAGACTATTTTTCTTGCGATATTTCGTTTCTTTTATCATAAAACGTTTTAAATCTTCTTTATTGTTTATAAAACGTACAGCATGTGTTTTAAGTTTTATATTCGAATTGTCAGTATTTTTTTCGGTTGATTCTAAAGCATTATTTTTTTTAGTATTTTCAAATGTATATTTTAATATTACATTCTGGTCAACATCGACTTCCATGCTATTTTGTTGTCCTGGTGCTGTCACTGATACGTCATTAATTATAGATTTGTCTACATTAGACTTGAACCTATTATCTTGCAAGTTACTTTTCTGTGAAGCAGAGACCAATTTCTTTTTTGTGGAATCAAACATATTTCTCGATATTGGTTGTCCAAAATCAATTATGGTTTTCATATTATGACTGATTTTGTTATTTGAACTTTGATCGATATGCATTTTCCCGGTTTTCTTAGGATCAATCTGTGCAGTACTGATTTGATCAGTTCGAAAAATACTGACAGGATTCTGTTTTTTATTTTTTACAAAACTACCCGTCTTCGAACTTTCACTATCTATTTGAAAATCAAGATCAAATTCGACATCATCATCTTTAAAATCAATGAGATCAAAAATTTTACTATCCTTCAATTTACTTATTATCGGTTTATTTGAAGTTGATTTTTCATCCAACCATTCTTCATCTAACCACTTTTCTAAGTTTGTTTCCAAAATAACATTTGCAGGTAACCATTTTAAACCTATCGGTTGTAATTTGTCATAGTAAATATATAATTTTTGGTACGTATTACACAAAAATCTCGTTAAATTTTTATTAATACTACAAATTTTACTAATTGTACTGAATACTAACAGACTGATAGGCCATGACTGTCCTGAATTTATTCTTTCTAGCATATAGTTAGAAGCAATTAAACATGAATCAACGATTCGACAAAACAGTTTTGCAAATCCCTGTAAACGAACTAAAACGTATTCTAACATTTGTCGAGACGGAAGATATATCGTTTCGTTATTTGAATAATTGTTTAAAATAATTGTTTTACTGAAATTTTTAATATCGCACTGTACGTCTGTGTTTAAATAACGCAAAAGAGATCTATTTACTTTCTCCATTGCTTTAAAGCCTTTATCGCTTCGAAATTTTAATTTCATTCTATATATTATACGCGACAGTATCGCAGCTTCTTTATGTAACAATTCCATATTATCCAATTCTTTATTAAAATCAGTTGTTATCTCTCGAAGTTTGATCACATCTAAAACATATTTTTTAAAAGGTACTGTTAATGAACATGTATACTTTTCATAAGTATATAAAAGACAGATACATACCTTCCCTTTGTATAACTACTTTCGCAGTATTTATCGGCGGAGGAACAATATCAATCCTATTCCAAAATTCGCACATTATGAAAAAAACTAAATTTAAGAGGTTACAAGGATGTTTAGATTTCTCCTTTTTCCCAATAATGCATGGCTTTGAAATTCTGAACTTTGATACTGTAATATTATGTCGTAAATACTTCCAAAAATTGATAATTCCTTATTATCGCTCAAGAACTTTATGGTATCACTTTACAACTCTCACGTGGAAATCATCTGCTAGACTGCTCAATCTCATGCCTCATTGGCAGTTGACACTGACAAATGACAGCACCCAACGCCACAATAGGTGTAGACCACGCATTCCGAACGAAAATCGGACTTCGCAAAAAAGAAGGCAAAATTTTATCGAAATCTATTTATTTTTCAATATAAGTTTATTAAGAAAGAAGCCCTTAGCAAATACCATGCTTTAACCTTAACCTTTGTCGCTTCAACATCTTTATACTATGTACTGAGCAGTCTATCTTTATAGTCTATGATTTTACAGCGACTTTTCGCCTCTGTATGTTATCCATTTGCCATTGCTGGTGTCAAAATATATCAATGGAATTTGACAAATTGACAGCAAAACGTCAGTGAAATAACTTTAACCAAAAAATTCTAATCTTTAAGATAAAAATAAAATAAAAATATAATTTGTATCTAAAACTTAGGTAAGTTCATTGAAGTTTTATAAACGATTTTATGAAATGTAGTGATATAGTTTTCTTCCCGTTCTGCTTTTTTTTGTATTTTCCTGTTTAGTTGATTAATGATTATAATTTGATAGTTGATACGATATTTTTTCAGTAATTTTATAATGTAATTTCACATCTCATAAGTCGGAAAAATATTAATTTTAACAGTCAAACTAAAATTTAAAAACAGACCGTAAAAAATCAGACTGATTTTAATTAAAAAAATTCACAGATTTCGCAATCCTTGCAACCATCGAGGACATTGGAAATGATAACAGCATATAATATGAAACATAATTAACTGTTTATTATACACACAATATTTATCAATGCACTCTTTAGTTTTGTCAGGAATAACCCTATTATTCTTCTGTTATATACGCGTTCACTTTTGCTTGATTACTTAACTTTTAAATGGATTTTTCTACAGTATTTATTAACATTTGCTCAAAAATAACACCGCAGATGTCGCAAATACCTCTCAATTAACTAGACATGATATAAAACACATTTCGAAAAAATTGCACTTGTTCAATTTTGCATGATTGCTCCTCACTTGATCGCGACACCATTGTCCTTTGGCCTTGAACGAAAACTCGTAACTCTGCCCCCATATACGAACATAAACATTTCCAATGTTAAAAATTTTTTTCAGACAGAACTTCGCAAAATGGGTGAACGTAAAGGAACCAATCATTACTACCCACCGGACTATGATCCAAAAGTGGGTGGCCTTAACAAGTTTCTCGGTACCCATGCATTACGGGAAAGAGCTCGGAAACTAGATCAAGGCATATTAATCATCCGTTTTGAAATGCCATACAATATTTGGTGTGAAGGTTGTAAAAACCATATAGGCATGGGTGTTCGATATAACGCAGAAAAAAAGAAAATAGGAATGTATTATACTACGCCCGTATATCAATTCAGAATGAAATGTCATTTATGCGATAACCATTTTGAGATCAAAACGGACCCAGGAGTAAGTGTTTATTTTCAATAAGCTAGGTATTATATTATGTAAAATTATGACTAAAGACAATTAATACATATTTAGAATGACCTTTTGAAAATTAGTAAAGGAACCCATCTAGTAGATGGCACTGGCTGTAAAAGTCGACTTACTGTTTACGCATTATCTCTTTTTAATACACTGTGCAATATAATCCAGCAGAATATTGTCACTAGCGCTCCTAGCGGTTGGGTTACCATAAATAGAACAACTTGTGGGACCTCAAATTAGTAATACTTATTAAACTGAAATAATATTTTTAGAATTTGGACTATGTAATTATATCCGGAGCTCGGAGACAAGAAAACCGGTGGGATCCGACGCAAAATGAACAAGTTGTACCCGAAACAAAAGAAGTTCAAAAAAAGTTGTTTGATGATGCCATGTTTAAACTTGAACACGGAAGTACTGATGCTACAGTAGCTTCGGATTCTAAACCACATTTGACAAAATTGATGTTGCGCAACAAATCAACATGGATGGACGATTTTTCTGCTAACCAAGCTCTTAGAAAAAAATTTAGAGTAAGTGAAATGCACTAAGTTAGGAGGTAATAGAGACACTGTACGTATACAACCGCTTATACAAAGTTGAAGCCAAATCTGACGTCACAGGCCTAACAAGCCAAACAAGGAATGGATTAGGGAACATTATTCTCTTCTTCTTACATATAAAATGAATGAGCTGACTAAATATGGCGACTGGCTTCACTTTTAAATGCTTGCAGCGGCTGTATAACCGCCTTGCTCAGTGGTAAAATGTAACTTTTGTTGTGGCCTCTTAAGAAAAATGATAATGAAAAAACCTTTTACAGTATAAAAAAATAATTTCCTTCTTCATTAAAGACGCATTTTACTGTAAAATACAGTTGTTTTTTTTTTTTTTTTTTAGGAGGAACGAAAAGCCAATACTGTGGGTGATGCACCTTTATATGCAACCAATATAGGGCTTCCGTTATTGAAACACAACGATGAGGATAAAAAACTGGCAATGTTGTTATCATACAAGACAGCTCAAAACGTCAAAGATCGAGCTACTCGAGATCGAAGCAGAATTTTAAAATCATCGATTTTACCAAGAATAAGTACAAGGCATCATAAATTACCTGGTATTACTCCTAGTCGATCACTATCCGAAATCAAATTACGACCGGTGAATTCCAAATCATTAATCACCGTCGGTTCTGTGATCGGAATAAAAAAAAATAAAACATCACTGAATCGGAATACATTTTCAAATATAAAATCGGAAGAAACAAACAAATCACAAAATAGTGGTGAAAATTCTTCAGTAGTAAATACAAAAGTTGAAATAGAAGAACCAGATAATTTAAAAAATAGTAGTAGCTCGAAAGAATTAAATAATTTAAAAAATAGTGGTAACTCCGAAGAGCCAAACAATTTAAAAAATGGCGGTGGTTTATGTCTAGTGGATTATGATTCATCCAGTGATTCGGAAACTTAAAGTTTTTTTATACAATACACCACTTGGCGTCTGAATATTAGTTTTTTTTTTTGACATTTAGACGACTTCGAACAACGCAAATTCGGAATTTTGATTCTTAAAGCATGTCATCTTTGTTTTACACGCAACTTCGAAAATAATGCGACTCAAACTAGCGCAGTGTTGTTATATTGTTTTAAAAACCACTTTAAAATATATATTATAATTGTTAATAAAACAAGCACAGTTATGTAAATCTGAATAATTCATTATACCTAATTATAATATAAATCTGTTTTAAGATATTTGCAAAAAAAAAATGCGATAGTCTGTTGAGTTTTGTTTTTATTTTTTTAATATAAACCTATAAAACTGAAAACACGTGTTTTTTACTACCTAGAATCTAGATAATACAACCTTTATAAAATCAATAAGATCAAAGATTTTATAATCATAGGATTTATTTATTATTGTAGATTATAGACGCGTCGACAACTCAGGTCATTAGCGTCATCAACACAATAAATAATCCATTTGTGTATTAGAATCTACCAGTCGGCATACACAAACCGACTGGTACGCGCTCGGGCTCCTGGGAACGCAAAAGAAAATGTGGCCAAAATTTTATCAAAAATCTATTTCTTTCTAATCTATCTTTAGCCTTTTTAAGAAAGGGGCAGATATTAGCAAACACCACGCATTGTCTCTCTGACATCTTTTACCGAGCAGTCCAGAGAACAGGAGCAGTCACTTTATGGTCTACGATTTTGACAGCGACTTTTAGGTGTTAAAAGTTTGACATTCACTTTCACATTATTTTGTGCTTTGTTTAGGATGTTTTGTTTTGTGGTTTAGGACCACTGTCGCATGAGTGGTTTTGGTTTGCCGAATTTTGACGTTTATTGTGAAAAAAACAACTATTTTAATTTTTGAATATGGCTTTGTCGTCGAAAAACTGTTTATCTTTATTAGAGTAAGAAATTAAATTGCAATCATTATATATTTTTAGTTATTTAAAGGTTATGTGATTCTTACTATTTTCATCTATTTTCCTTTGTTTTAGATTATTATGTGAAGAAAATGTTGATACATCGAGCTTAGAAGCTCTCGTAGCGCAATTACATCACCAGTTTAACAAATCAGATTATTATAAAGGTAACAGATCATTAATTTTTACAAAAATAAGTAATAATTCCAGTATGGAAATTCCAAAACAGTTCTTTTCGCGGTCTTTTTCTATTATACCGCTAATTTTTATTATCACCAATTCAAATTCGGTACAAAAATGTTCTTTAGATCGGACAGTTTATTCCACACTTTTGGCCTCAAATGCTCAAAAAACAATATAAAAAAAGTTTCAAAACAGAAAATTCAAAACACTTTCCGATGTTCATTTTCTTCATATATTTTATTGAACAAAATCAGCTACATTATGCCTACTACATAAAAATGTAGATATTTATTACAAAATAAGTGCAGATTTGATACTTAAATGGCTGAACTCGTAAGGATGCTGACTGCTGATTATACGCCGTATCAATGGCTGGTCTCTTACAAACACCCGTCTTATAATCTGAGAACTATAGTGGAAGTATCAGTTTGATTTCCAATTTATTATTAAAAATATGATTAGGTGCCTATCTACTAGGTCCAGATAACCACCCGTCACTGGAAAGACACTAGCGTACCTCTAAAAATTAAGTTTTCAAATAACACATTTCAAAGCATAACAGTATTTTTAGACATTTGTTAAAAATCACACAAAATAGCTACAGACATCCATGTACCTCCAGTATACATAAATAGACACGCCGTTATGTCATGCGATTGTATAACACACAAAATAGTGTCCTTAGTAGACATCCGAAAACTTAATTTTTATAGCGTTTTCAACTGGTATGCATTTTTTGACACTAGTGGCGCGTAGTTTTGCACGAGTGTAACACTAGGACCGTGTCAGTACTGAGTAGTGTACACGCTCTTCGTGTAGGCCATTATTCTGTCATTACCATTGTCATGTTGCACTTTCTTTACACAACCTCCCTGCGACGGTGGTAAAAGTGTAAAACTGAAGATCACACTAGCATTCCACCGCCGCCCAGCCGAACACGATGCACGGACTGCATTGCGCTCTACACTGACCAGTCGAATACAGTTCTTGTTGAAAATTTACACTAGTGCGGCCTAGTGTAACAAAGGGTAACCAGCTGAAAACACTATTAAAGATACATCCATATTTCTTTCCAATGACGAACGCAGACAGGCAGTGGGCAAATAAAATATGTATTTAATTGTTTTTTATATAGTTGGATGCGCAATTGTTCTCTTCCTCTATCAGCAAGACCTGCTTCCTCAACCACAGCAACGACTAGCGGCCATCACACTTTTGCATGAACTATTCAAGAATGAACCAAAGAACTCATCACCTTTTACGTTAATATTCTTGCATCTGTTGGTAAGTTTCTGTTTGGTATAATGTCCAGATATTTACGTTTTGAACTGTTTAAATTTAAGGACGAATTTACCAATGGACTAAGTAGACTATACCCTAGGGCGACACGTTCCAGGGTGGCGAAAAATTTTAAACGAAAGCCAAAAGCGCTAACATGTCATGTAAAATTCTTGGTACAATTGTTTAATAGTTATTTGTTAAAAATTATAAAAAATGGGGTTTAATAAGCAAATAACAAGGCGGACGGCATTGACATGTTATTTGAAGCCACCCGGATATACTTGTCCAAGTATTATTGGGAATATTGGGGTCGACTGGAATTTGAGGTCAATAATTAAAAAAAGATTGTTTTCGTTTATTTTAAATATTATAAAACGTTTCAAATCCTTTGATAAACAATACTGCACCATCAAATTAGATTTAGTATCTTCATCTTATTTTTATAACTCAACAAAATATGCACATTTAAAAATGTATTGAATTTTTCGAATTACGGAAGTTTAAGTGCTTGATGTGTTTTCTCGACACTGTACTATGTTTGATTATTTTTACCTGAATTATAACTTTTGCAGTGAATTCGCTTTGCTGGACTGAGTTGACTGAAATTAATATGTCACAATATAAAAATCTGTCCGTACAATCAGAGACGGATCTAGGTTTTTCAGGGCCTAGGGCTTATTGAAGTCCAATAGGACCCCATTTTTTGTTAGACTAAGAATCGTTAATTTGGGGTTTAAAATTAATTTTTAATAACAACAAAACTCAGATAATAATTCACTTTTTGTGGGCTCTTGACACTTGGAGGTACAGGACTTAAGCCCTGTTAATCCCTATGTAGATCCGCCCCTGCGTGCAATTTTATCTTCTACAGATAATATAGTAATAGGTATTCCAATCATGGGATCAAGTTGTGGCGCCGCGCCATGGTTAACATACTAAACTAATGAACTATGTTCTTTTATTACTAATTTCTTTAATCAAAATACATCCATTCTAATTTTTAAATATATTTTTAGTAATTAATGTGAACTCGGTATTTAACTCCAAAATCATAATTAATCGGTATTTGAACTTTCGGACGCAGAGTTTGATAAAGTGTTCTAATCTGTACGAGATTGTTTTTGAAGACTTAAATATTTGGTCGCTCTTTGAAGATCAATAGGAATAGATTTAATATAAGGATTTAGATGATTTTTATTTGAAATAGGCTCAACATTTTTATTTTGATTATTTTGTTGCGGTACTCTTTGAGTCCCACACTCGTTTAGTGCTTCCTTATTTTCCAGTAGTTTCCTTGCAGATTTTAAATTCTCGAATCTTTTTTTGTCGGGTTGAATATAGTTTTTGAAATTATTTAAAACCTTGAACCATTCTTCGTTTGATTTCTTGTTGTAATAATCAACATATTCGTCGTACGATATTGTTAATTGATGCAGGGCACTATCGAACAGTATTTCGGCTAGTTGACTTATTATGCCGATGGGTAGTGTCGGATCAGAAGGCACAGACGATAATGGAGAATCTTTTTTAAACTGGCTATTTTCTTTGTTTGCTTTTTGAACTAATATGTACGCATCTTTCAAATTTTTCTCGGCCGGATTTAGCGCCAGTACTGTTGTCGCTTTTAGTTGTCTGTAAAATTAAATTTATTTACTCTATATCCAGGGTTTCCAGGTGTTCGGTATTCACTCGAACAGTCCGGTATTAGAATGTTTTGTCTAGCTGCAAAATAAAGAGACCCAGACAAATTGAAGAAATTGAGCCATTTTCCTGAGAGTAGTTCTTTTAATTATCCACGAGAGGCAGCACTTGTGATAGGGACAAACATTATTTATTCCCCATTAGTGTCGTGTCATTTTAGTGGCATAACTTAATTATTTAATTAATTTAATAATAATAATTATTATTAAATAATTAAGTTATACCACTAAAATAACACGACACTTATGGGGAATAAATAATGTTTGTCGTGGATAATTGAAAGAACTACTCTCAGGAAAATGGCTCATTACTTATGTTCATTAAAGATAAATTACTATTCGTTCGAAATAATGATTCAATGTATAGTTTAATGAGATACCCCATCCCCTATTATTCGTACACATCCCTTTTCGGTACGGCCACGATGTCCGGTATTAACGAAATTACCAGGCATGGCCCTAGGACAACTGTTTAAACTTTTTTTCTTGTTCTTCAAAGATTTACGATTTAAATGACATGTCCATGGCTCATCTATTGTAAGCCTCCAATCCTCCGAGAACTGGTAAACTTGGGTTTTCAATGTATTATTGAAAGATAATAACATTGAAAATATAAATTGGTACCAGGCCAAATAACGCTGGCAGTTGGTGGCTTTAAAAAAATTACATTTGTTTTTTGTTTCCATGGTTGATTATACAGTGTAAACGGTTTTACCAAACATTATTTTTATTGAGAACATTTGCAATAATTTTGTAGTAGGCTACTACTCATAAGACTTATGCTGGGTTTATCGTACAATTTTAACAGGCTGTTTTTTAATGACGCTGTTAACTTTTGATTGCTACGTGTTCATTGGTTGCTGCGTTTTCATTTTAGCAAATTGTTGATCGTTACCATAGCAACCGTCATTTAACTGCGTGATTAAAAAATAAAATTGTACGATAAACTTAGCTCTAATGTAATTAAATAGAGAAAAATAGTACAGTGAATTTTTAAACAATTTTCCATAGCAAGGGTTGATTATTAAAAAAAAACAAACAAGCATCTACTACGTCATATTCTTGCTACATATTAGGTGTGTTTGGTATCGAGGTGTAGTGTAGTGTAGTGTAGATAACTTTTCACTGAAAAGTGTAAAAAGTTCAGCAAAAGTGTAAACTAAATGTACACTTGTAACAAACGGGCTAGTGTACATTCTGAGTAGATTGTACATGCGCATTACAAAATAAATAAATGACAGATTGACTGAGTTCATTATTTCTAGTTTTTACAGTTTTTTTGGTCGTAAAAATGTTAAACTCACTGCCATATTTATCTTGTACCATTACATTTTGAAGCTCATTCATTTTTAAGAGACAAAAATTGTAAAAAACAATACGAAAAAGGTATCAAATCTGTCAAAGCGATTGTCAGTTCAGACATATATCACGTGACCTCTACTACACTACGTGCACTTGCTCAAGAGCCGGGACTAATAGTTGTTACACCTTTAGTTCCACACTGAAATAACAAACAGGTCAGTTATTTTACACTTTTGTATAACAAACGTAATAGTGTCAAAAGTGTTTACACTTTTTACACTACACCTTGATACCAAACGCACCTAATATATTATAGCCCTTGCCTACTACAAAACCGTTTACACCCACGCGTTACGTTTACAAATAAACAATCAAATTTCACAAGGTTATTATATTAATTTTAGTGCTGTGATAAACGATACCTTATCATATTTTATCAGTTTGTTAATTAAAAACTGATGCATTTTTATCGTTTTAAGATCTTTTTTTAAGTAGATATTAAAACCAGTAGCATTGTCAAACAGACTTTTTATCCGTGAAAAAATAAAAAAATGATTTTGTTCAACACCCGTAAGAAATATGTAATTTCGTGGCTATACTGAGAGTGGGCGAAATAATGAATTCTCTGACTGTTGATCGTACAGAGTGGGCGAAATAGCCATTTCGCCCACGCTCAGTGCGGGGAACGTTTACGCAAGCGTTGATAGTATCGTGAATCAATCAGGTCACTCATTATTTCGCCCACGCTCAGCAGAGCCACGAAATGACATATTTCTTGCGGTAGTTGAACAAAATATTATGTGCGACTATTAGTCGAAAGAGGAGATTCCACTCGTGTGTTTTACCGCACTCGCTACGCTCGTGCGGCAAAATCCACACTCAAGGAATCTCCTCTTTCTCCCACTAGTCGCACAATATACTATTGATATCCAAACTTACAGTGTAAAAATTATTTTTATCCAGCTAATTTTTAACCCGTTCTTAGGTTCTAATCTGATGAAAGTATCAATTCACAGTTGTATTAAATTTTTTAGGCCATCAACAGCTAGGTTTATTTAGGCCTGGTATCATTTCATATTTTCAATTTATTAAAACTTGGTACAGAGGTTGATATCCAAACTTACAGTAGGGCATTTACTTTTATCCGGCTAATTTTTACCCGTTCCCAGGTTCTAATCTGAGAAATGATGCACGTAATGATTCACAGTTATATTTAATTTTTTTAAGGCCGCCAACAACTAGGGTTGTTTATGCCTGGTATCAATTCATATTTTCAATTTATTATTTTTCAATAATTCATTGAAAATCCAGTTGGACACTTTGACTTTTTCAGTGACTTATGGCATAATTAATAGTAGATTGTATGTCTAGATACGTAATGGTGCATATTACGGCGAGTGATGACAGTATGTAAAAACGAGCGACAGCGAGTTTTTACAGTCACACGAGCCGTATAACCATTACGTACGAGACATATATGGTATTTTTTGCCATTGCCACTACAAAATACCTACTTTTTACGCCATTTTCAAAAAATTCTGACAGTTCATTTGCGTCGCCATCTTTTCTTCCAGTGTGCCGCGAAGTTCGTACAAGTAAGTAATGACAGGCGCACGCAAGCGTACACAGGCGTATAGAGCGAATTAACAGAAGTTGCCAGGGCAACCGTTATTTTCTGCGCTAGTGCAGAAAGTAAACCATTTTCCGCACACCTACCTGTTAAATGGGTCATTAATGGCCGCTATACATACATCGAAAGTAGCTATTTTGTAGTGGGTATGGCAAAAAAAATTTTAAATAACCCTGAATGTTTGTGACCGGTAAAAAAAATTAAATACCATGTTGAAGAATTATTAAGGCCAAGCGCACGCCAGTTTCTAACTAAACAAAATTGCTTTAAGCAAAACGTGTAAAAAGTATAAACATGCTTTTTCCATGTATTTAAATTTTAAATAGCGTTACTGCACACCAGTACCTACAACAAATAAAAGCAGCTTTAAGCAGGCTTTTTTGTTGGATGTAGTCCATTTAAATGTTACATTAGGTTTGCATTTTGGGTAGGACACGGTTTTTTTCGTTGCGTAGGGACGGCTGGTGTAAGTTTAAAATTGCGTTTTCGGGGTCGGCGGCCACATCATTTGGCCGCCATCTTGAAAAAGGGGTGCAAACCGGTTTTGCACTGTATCTCCGTAACGGTACATCTTACAGAAAATTTGTAGATGGGTTTTTTGTTTAGAATCGAATTCTCTACAACTTTACTAGAGATACTTTTTGTTATGAATTGAATAATTAAAAAGAGAAGCGTTATAGAAGATAGAAATTTCTCGCAAAATTTTCTTTTAAGCGCTTTATTTTCTTTTTTCTTTCAATTTTAACAGAAAAACAAAAAAAAATATCTTCTATAAGGCATATATTTTTAATTATTCAATTTACAACAAAAAGTATCTAGTAAAGTTGTAGAGAATTCGATTCTAAACAAAAAAACCTTTCTACAAATTTTCTGTAAGACGTACCTACCGTTACGGAGATACAGTGCAAAACCTGTTAGCACCCCTTTTTCTAGATGGCGACAAAATGGAGTGGTCGCCGACCCCGAAAATTTAATCTTAAACTTATACCGACCACCCTCCCCCCCCCCCTATGCAACGAAAAAAAACCCAAAATGCAAACTTAGCCCAAAAAAATGTAAAATTTCAATGGTCTATAATGATTAAACAAGTTTATGTATAAACGAAATCCCTTTTACGCAGAATCCGGCAAAAACGTTTTGCTTAATTGGTGCGCGCGCACCCAAACAGTAAAAAAACTTACATTGTCATTAGCATAGAAAACACAACAATCACTAAATTGGCAAAAGTAGTTGAAATTGCCATTGTACCTCTCACCTGTGTTTTTTGCGACTGCATCTAGTAGGGTACAATAGTCAATTAAAAACTACTTGATCGAGAAATCATCTTTATCGTGGATTTCGCACGACGTCAGGGTCGTAAAAAAGATTTGTAATCATAATTTTCATACTCGTTGAATTGAAATTGAAAAAAAAAAACATTAAAATCATTATTCATAATTTTGGTGTAGGTTTCACCTTTTTGTTATAAATTATTTACATTCGAATTAAAAAATGGATATGTCTGTATCGCGGATACAGACAGATGAAAATCAAAATTATATTGCATATAATAAATTGTTATCCAATACCTATAATATATTTTTATTTAAAAAAAATTATAATAATTAATACCTACTAAATTATAGTACTTTTTCACACGACCACCTGGCTTACTGTGTTTGAGACCTTAAGATAGATATACATGCTGTGTTTTATTTCTCATGTCAACTTCTTCAGACTATTTCCGTTACATCGAATATTTCAAAAATGCCACCCCATACAAACATTTATTTTAATATTTTAACGACACAATATTTTTATATTTGATTTTGTATCCACCGCTGCAAATAAAACGTATTCTTTTCTTAATGAAAACGCATTTATTGACGATAACTTTAAACTGGTTCTTTTTAATTAGTACATTTTTCGTATTTTTCATGTAGTTATTATTTTTTAGCAACCGAATGAAAGCCATCCGCCAAGCTTCAGCTCTTCGCATTTACCCAGATTGACACAAATAGAAAAACATTACATTGCGCAGCTTATTTCTGGCACTCCAAAAGATGTAAGTATATTTTTCGCATACAGATCTCTTGAGTCAGAGTTTTTTCATTTTGCTTCTAATGAGACCGATGCAGCCAACTCTGTCGTTTGTCAAAAACTAAGCAGGTCGAAACTTTCAGATTGCACTCAATCCCTACAGGATATGTATTTTTGGAGCACCATAAATGGAGCAATTAGATTTAAAATGTAGGTACATTGATGAATGAATTTTGTTTGACTGCCGAAAAATAAGAAAAAATCGTCACTGGTTCGTTGTTGTTAATTTATATTGATTTTGTTTCAGTTCCTAAAGAAAACAGCTAAAGCCGTTTTGTCAACAGAACTTACAGGTCCTCTGAATGTAGATGTCAGCAGTTTGCAGATGTCTTTGGCACAAAGTCAAGTTGACTTACCGTTAACCAGTAAATCGGGTATTCCAGTCGTCGTTGCTGATCCAGGTCCTCCTGCTGAATTAAGGTACTAATTAAAACTGCTCTCTTTTTTATTGCCTACTTTACTGCATAGTTTTATCTAATAGTCTATTTTGAATTCTAAACATTTTTTATTAATCTTATAAATTGGAGATTTGCATAATTTTTGTAACTTTTTTTTACATTTGGTTTGTCGTAACTGGAAACGTAAAGATTCTAAATATGTAGGTTAAGAGCGATGACACACACAGCGGTTTGCGCCGACTCGGCGCGTATGTTAGTGTTTTTCAATGGTGCAAAATATTCACAGCGGCGATCGACTGAGAGTCGACTGAGCGCCGCCTCGACACAACGTTGTGAGTGTCATAGTCGAGTCGGCCGTCGCCCCAGGCGGCGAGTCGACGCAAACCACTGTGTGCGTCATCGCTCTTAAGGTGAGAACAAATATTAGATTAGATAATAAAGTTTATTACCTAATTAAATATAATAGACCCGAATATTAATTATTGATACAAATTTAACAAACTAGGGAAATCCTGCCATGATTCCACTACTCCTGAAACCAGGTTTTCCTAGACTTAAAATAATTTTAGGCGCCTTCTTAAAATAAAAAAATCTGTATTTATACGCGGCTTATTTTGAACGTAGTAAAACTGGCTTAAATGGATATGGGCATATGAGAAACGTAACATAGATGGCAGCAGGTATATAGCCACTTAAGTTATCATTGGTTTTTATAGAAAAACGCGCGAGAAATCAATTTTTTCCCTTCTGATAGCACTTTTCAATTCTGGATCCTTTAGAAATACAAAACCTCCGTGAGGGACCGTTCAAGTATTACGTAACGCAGTTTTTGAAGATTTTTGACCCCCACCTCCCCCCTGTAACGCGCCGCAACGTTTCGCTCCCCCCCCCCCAAACGTTACGTAACACCCTAAGTGAACATTTTTACCTAATAGTGTCAATTATGTCGCGCAAAATACCGGACAATCACTAAAATACCGTTACGTAACATGCTGCTTGATGCCCCTCCCCCTATTGTAACGCACCGTAACGTTTCACAAGAACTCTCCTCCCCCCCAAACTGCGTTACGTAATACTTGAACGGCTCCTGATTTGAATATTGCTAAATACAGAACATCGGCATTGTCAATGATTTATTATTTTAAATAAACTTATTCTGTACACCCTACTATGAACTGCCCACAGACCGAGGTGGTTATATAGCTGGCGCCCCTAGCGCTCAAGTTTGGCGTGTCCATCTCCATTAAATGCATAACTCACGTGACATAAAACGTTGCTTTCATTGGTGGAACGTCACTATCCTGAAGAATGAAGTTGGCTGAAGAGAACTGGACAGCGCATGCCGCATCGAAAAGTGGTCGACAAGAGTGAGAGAGGTGGGGCGTGTGACGGCCACAGTTTATATATCTTTTTTCTACATAGTGCCGCTATAGAGAAGCTGACCGTCACACGCTCTATCTCTCTTCCATTTGATGGCCATAAATAAATAAAATTATAGTAATTAATATTTAGTTATATTTTTTCTTAGTACCAAAGAAAGTGACTTACGACAAGAAGTTGTTGAATCGCTCTTACTTGGCGGAAACGATGCCCCTGTCAACAAATGCTACCAACCAGAGTTTGTTACGCTTGCGCCTCCTTTGCATGTTTGTGAAGATGAGGTAAGTTATGGACACGGCAATTATTTCAGAAAATTATAAAAAGATCACATATCACAACTTTCTTTTTATTAAATACTGGTCAGTACTATGTATTTTTGAGTAGAGAACTCTTTTTGGATGAACGGTACTATAGAGCTGCAATAAGCGGCCTGCGGGTCAGATCCGACCCTTGAGAGCAATCTGTCTGCTCGTCGTCAGCTGTCACGATTTAATTTTTGTAATCGCAACTACCAATCCAGACACAAGTAGGAATGCACAATATATGTATTGATTCTATATATCGAAACAAGAATATCTATACATTCGATATATCGTACAGAAATTATCGAGGTACCTATCGTTATATCATATAAAATTTAAATTAATGGGTTTCGATAATCGGTGTTAACATATCAATATATGCGATATATCAAATTTCAAAGTATCGATAGTCGAATAACCACAACTAATATATCGATAGTTCCAATAGATCGCAATGTATTGTAGGCACAAGTACCTAGCTATGTTAAAAAAAGAGACAACTTTATTGCCTTCCTGGGTAAAAAGGTAGAAATAAGGCCTTACAGTTTGTGACCCGCGAAATTTTTTTATATCGTCATGCGGCCCACCAACAAATTTAATTTCTGATCGCTGGTATAGAATATAACGTATCGTTTTTACTTGTAGTTAGTTTGGCTAAATGTGACGCAACCTAACGAACATACAATCGCGTACGATCCAACAATGTTCACATACAATTCTGGTTACGCTGATGCTAAGCAGCTAATGGCGCAAGCGTACCGAGGGGCTCTGACATTACAGCAACAGCAACAACTAATCAATCAACTTGAACGACACCCTAAAATTGTTTATCATATCGGACTCACACCTGCCAAGGTAAAATGTTTGTCAAAGTATTTACAAGACCTCTGTACACTTCATAACATATCCACGCGTTTGCTGAATAATTAAATCAACATGTGTACTAAAGTATATATTCATATTCCGTATTTATATTACAGTTGCCCGAGCTAGTTGAAAACAATCCGATAATTGCCATTGAAACGCTGTTACGATTAATGCAGGTCCACACAAATTACTGAGTATTTCAGTGTCCTCGTTAACATGGAATTGTCTTTGCACTCTATGGAAGTTGTTAATAGGTTCGTATTTTTCATTGTTTTTTTAACTGGTTTTCTTTGTTGACATTTAACTGTAAAAGCACTACGCATGCTAGAGTGAATTGTATTCACTACGGACGTATGGATGTGTGTGTGCGCTGCACCCCCACTCTGCTCCATTGACGTATGGATGTGCGTGTGCGTGCACAGTCGACACTTTTAGAAGTTTCACTTCTGTAGTGGGTAATGCATTCGCGCGGCTTTTTTTTTTCTTTCAGTTTTGTGTGGACAACTCTCAGTTGTTTTTTTCCGCACAAAAGTAATCGTGAAGCAAAATAAATTTTGTTTTGTTCTTTACAACAAGAATAAGTGGGGCTTAGGAATTGCCGAGATCGTAAGGATTTCGTCGTTTCCATGGCTTGTTTGTTACAAACCCCCAGGTTCTGTTCTGTGAAATGGTGAAAGTATCAATTTAATTATAAATTTATTCGGAATAATAATAAATTGAAAATATGAACTGGTACTCGGCATAGATGGCAGTGTAAACCCAACGCGTTGCATAGTTCATAAATAGCGCGTCAGTTGCTGACTGTGCTCTATCTCTTTCTTTCACAATCTGCCTGTCTCTATCATGTCGCTTTTTCGTTTCATCGCCTCACGAACTTAGAAAGTTTCATTTCAAAAATAATTATACAGCTCGGAAATAATGAGTTGCCCATGCGAATATAACGAGAGCGAGCATGTTCGAATGATTTGCATGTGTTAAAGTGAGATAAGGGAATCATATTATTATCATTTTATTCCAAGACACCCATCTGATACAAGCAATCAGTTCGTTGATGAAATTCCCTTATCTCACTCTAACATTTGCAAATTATTATTCGAACATGCTCGCTCTCGTTATATTCGTATGGACAACTCGTACATTTCCAATGTGTATATGCTGTAATAAACAATTTATCGAAAATAAAAATGGTATTATATTATTACAGATTAACCACTTCTGTGGACCTTCCAACGGAATTCGTTCATTTATATATTTCAAACTGTATATCGACATGCGAAACAATCAAAGATAGATACATGCAAAATCGTCTGGTTCGACTAGTTTGCGTATTCTTACAGTCGTTGATAAGGAATAAAATAATAAATGTACAGGTACTTACATTACAATAGAATTTTAAAAAAATATATAATTTTAGACCTTTTAAAAATACTAGTAGAATTGAGGCGCGCGCGATACGCGCGTGCAGAAAACAATTGTGTTGAGTGATATTATCATATTAAATTTTTTATCAATCCCAAATTTTGTTATATTTTTTATGGTAGAGATATTATTATCTATTCTGTTTACTTATTACCTTATTTAAATTAGTTGTCTAAATTTCTTCGTGAATTTTAAAAAATGTGTAATATAAACGGTGATCACGATGTATATTGGTATTTTTAATACTTGTTTGATTCAATTGAATAATAACGGTTTTTGGCTGTTGTACAGAACAGTTCTAGAATTATTTTCAAGTTGTTTTTAATGCGTGTCCAATTGGGTTTGTTATAAACTAATGTAGCTCAATATGCGTTCAAGTCAATTTTAGGATAATTCCAGAACCATTATGCGTAGTAACTAAAATTCTTAATTTTGATAGAGTTTGCGTTTTAAATGAATTAATTGACCATTTCTCTAAATACCTAATTTTTTATTTTTTTTTCGACCATCAATCGTATAAATTTTTATTCCATGTTTCGAACGTACTCTTGACATAGCTACATAAAGTTGACCATGTGTTAAAACATCTCTTAAAAGATAGATACCTATTTTCTTGAAAATATTTATCGTCAAAAAATCTAAATACTTCTGTCCAGTGAGAGTCCCATCTATAAAGTACGGACCAATAATATTATTATTATAAATCCCACACCAAACATTCAGACTTTGAGGATATTGCGTGTGCGTTGCAGCAAATAAATGTGAATTCTCTGTGGACCAAAAGTGATAATTTTGACTATTTGGTTCACAATTCAAACTAAAAGTCTTTTCATCACTGAAGCAAAAAATCTTATTTAGGAAGTCTGGATCATTATTCCATTTTTCGAACATTTCTTCGCAAAAAGATATTCTTCGAAATGCATCGTCCCCACGCAATTCCTGATGATGGGAATATTTTTACGATTTGAATTTATTTGCTTTTAAAATTTTATAAGCACGATAAGTGCTAATTCCGGCGTCATTTGCCAATTGCCTTGCACTTAATATGTTTGGATTTTTTTTAACGTGAACAATGATTCCAGCATGGATTTCAAGTTCTGTTTGGCTCAGACGATTTCTTGTAATATTTTTATGCCCGGTGTTAACGCAACCAGTATTCTTGAAATTATCAACTGCTCTTTTTACAACTTGCACTATAGGTATCTGTTTGTTGTACTTAACACTATACAATATATCAATAACTTGCTGGTAACGGTTTCCAAATAGGGCCCAAATAACCATTTCAACTTTTTCAAGTGTTTAATAAGACATTATTTGAAAATTAGAAGTAATTTAATTAAAAATATAAATTTATTTTTGACAGTTTATAATATTTTACAGAAACATGTCATTTTTTTAATATAAACAAATTTTAGAGTTGCCATGATTTTACATTATAAATGGTTTGACACGTGTTATATATCGACCAATCAAATCGCCGGAATCTGATGTTACTTTGAGTTTTTTATAGTAGGATATTATACTGTTTATCATAAATTATTAAAAAAAAAACATGTATTGAGGTCTCACATAATAATATGTATGTCGTTACACAAAATCTGATATTGTGTGTTTTTACCCGACTGCGCGACAGTAAAGGCAGGGTTATGTTTTTCGCGCTATCTTTGTATGGATTCTTTATTCGCTCGTAGCATCGTAACTGCTAGATGGATTTTAATAAATGAGGTGTCGTTAGATTCGTCTTATTCCCGAGAGTGTCATAGGGTATATTATGACGTCACGGAAAATTCATTATGGCGGACGCTAGACGCCATTTTGTCAGAATGTAAAAGTAATTTTCCTTCTGAATACATCGATATGGGTATCAAAGGAAAGGTCTCGTTGAGCCGATTTCAGAAAACTAAAAAGACGTTAAGAAAAAATTATATAAAAAAAATTCAAAAAACCCGACTGCGTCAAAAGCGAACTAAAAAGATGGAAACAAGATCAAATGATAACATGCAGTCGGAGGAATATTATGTGTAGTAACAAGTTGAACAGAAATATCTGATGCGTCCGACTGCATGTTATCATTTGATCTTGTTTCCATCTTTTTAGTTTGCTTTTGACGCAGTCGGGTTTTTTGATTATTTTTTTTCTTTAATTTTTTTCTGAATGAATGTGTGATTTTAGGAATTATTCATTGAAGTTCAAGCATTCTGTATTGAATTTAGTAGAATCCGAGAAGCTGCCGCTTTGTTCAGATTACTTAAACAGTTAGAGTCCGGCGAAGTGAGTACCGCATCGCCGCCTGTTGCTGGTTCGACAAAGCCGAAAAGCGATAGCTGAATTCAAAGGTCAGTACACAAGAAAAAACTTATATGTATTTCCTACAAGACGAAAAATTATTAGGTAATTTATTTGTGTTATCAGCTTTAAATAAGACTAAGTTTTGTGTCGTAATATATTAAAAGGGGCCTGCACTTCATGTTGCCGTTAAAAACCTTTAGAGGCGCTGTCGTAGTTATAAATAATATTATTTTTAACAGTTTAATTTTTTTAAATATTTTGAGTAGTTCGACTACTAGCATATAGAGAATTCCGAATGAACACAAGCCAATGCACGTCTGACGTCACCCCACGCTTTACACTTTACATTTTACAGCATCGATGCTTAAAACAATCAATCACAAAACCTTTGAAAAACACGAACTGAACACGAAATTCAAGACTGACATTTATACCGGTGTAAACAAAAGGAAAGTAGCGCCCTCTCTTTATAGCAGCCACAATGACTTAATATTCAACATTCTGCTGTTATTATTAACAATTTCGTCTTGAACTTCAGCATAACCATTTGTTGTCTTCCAATTTAGGTATTAAGTGCCTCTGCCTCTATTGAAAAAAATATTTCATATTCAATCTCAATTCCTACTTTTTTTAATTTCAGTACATGAACCCAAAAGTGTTTAATACCAAGAATATCATCATCTATAGAATCTTATTGATCACATAAATTGACTGAACTTTCAATATTATAAAAGCTGCTATTGTGAGAAAAATTGGGTTAAATTACATATGGTGGTGCCATCTTTCGATATGGGTGAAGTGCAGGCTCCTTTTAACGTCCATTTATGATTCAGGTAATGGGTAGTAATAATTAATAAAATGTATGAAAAGTTATTTCTTACTTCTTTGGTTTTTGGGCATTTATTTTTTGAAAAATGTTCGGACAAAGTGTCTGAAAAGTGACTGAATATTTATAAAATGGCCCAATAGCAGATATTGTTTTTCATTACGTTTTTTATAATAATTCCTTTTTATTTTGATCACAAAACAAGCAGAGAATATAGGTTTTGTTTAATCATTTGGGGAAATTGAATAAGTCCTCAAAATGTTTGGACATTCATTACTTGAATAAAAAAATCTTTAAATCTATACAGTAGAGTCTCAGTGAACTAATTAATCCACGGCTCTGTTACTCCACCAAGGTTTCACTATTTAGACTTAGTTTAAGATAAAAATAAATACAACGGTGAAACTAATGACCGGTTTATCATACATTTTAATAACACTGTTAAATGACGGGTTGCTATGGTAACGAAACGCAGCAACCAATGAACATGTAGCTGTCAAAATTTAACTGTGTTATTAAAAAAACATCGTGATTAAAATGTAGGATAAACCGGCCATTAGTGTTTTTATTATTACATTCAACAATAAACTTTGACATTTTGATCTTGGAAATACACAAATTAGTCAATTAATTAATGATAGTCTGACAATCGACATATTATAATTAATTTAATGATGAAGCTCAAAATGTTCAATATTTTTTTAATTTATTTCAGGTAATCAAGAACGTGTTTATCTAGTATTCAATATATGAATGTTTGTACAAAGAAAACTGACCAAAGGAATGAAAAGATACTGTTTTATGCGATTAACTGTCAGTTAATAAATTTATACAGGGATGTCCCAGGAAAATGTATAAATACCAAAACGTAAAATACAATGAACACAATAATTTATTTTAGAATTACTACACGGCCAACTTATTGACTAGGTACTCTGCCTAGGTCCCACATAGCTATGCACGAATTTTTTAAAATAAATATTAAACTGAACTCTACATTTAAATTCGCTTATTCTCGTGTACAGACAGTACAGTGAAACATAAAAAATTCTGAGCAGAAAAGTCCTTAGACATTTTTGATCCGATGTACTGTTAATGGGATATTAATTAATTAATTATCACTAATAAGTGGGTTTGTAGGCGTGGTTTATTAATATTCTTATTTATTCCGCTCAACTTATTGGTGATTATATCTCAATAACGGTACATTGGATCAAAAAATGAAAGGACTTTTCTGCTCAGCATTTTTTTCTTTATTTTGCTGTGCTGCTTGAGACACCCTCGAGAAGTAGACTTTTAAACAGTGAAAGAATTTTTCAAATCGAATCAGCAGTTTTTGAAATTAGCGTGGACAATTATATAGTAAATTGTATATCTAGATGTGTAATGGACTATATTACGACGAGTGATAACAGTATGTAAAAACGAGCGATAGCGAGTTTTTACAGTCACACGAGTCATAATACCATTACGCACGAGATTTATATCGTATTTTTTGCCATACCCACTACAAAATACCTACTTTTCAGTTCATTTTCAAAAAAATTTGACAGTTCATTTGCGTCGCCATGTTAACTTTTACAGTATGCGTGAAAGTTGTGAGTAAGTAATGGCAGGCGCACCGGCACGCAGGCGTATAGAGCGAATAAACAGAAGTTGCTATGGCAACCGTTAACTGATCGCACTAGTGAGTAGTGCGGTAAGTAAAACTAGTGATGGGCGATTGTAAGATGTTTTTACAATCGAAACAATTGCAATCGTTCATAATAACAATCGAGTCCACAATCGACTTGGAGTTTGATTTTACAATCGAAATGTTCGATTGTTCAAGTCGATTATTTGCCAGCGAATGAGAATACAATATATAATCGCAATTCAAGGTTATATGCTAGTCGATTGAAGTCTGACGTTCACGCTACTCGTTCATCGTTGATTCACTGTTCAGTCAGTCTTAGAGCACTCGATTACTGCACAATCGACCATTCATCGACTCGACCACAGTTGTTGAATGATGAACGATTACTTATATATTATGTGGCTCTCGACAGTGTACATCGTCTGTACGATTCAGTACTATGCGACTAGGTCGCGGTGAACTATGAAACAACAATCGAGACAATCGACTAAAATATCTCGTAATCGCCCATCACTAAGTAAAACTCTTTACGCACACTTGCCTGTTAAATTACTCAATAAAGACCGCTATACATACATCGAAAGTATTTATTGTAAATTATAGACGCGTCGACTACTTAGGTCATTAGCGTCTTGATTACATTAAATAACAATTAACTTAAAACTAAATGACATCATAAAACATCCATGAGCGGAGGCGGGATTCGAACCCACGACCGTCTGATCCAGAGGCCGCGACGCGAACCACTGGACCACACTGTCCTCTACATCGAGAGTAGCTATTTTGCAGTGGGTATGGCAAAAACAAACTGCCTCTTTTTATAATTAGTATAGATTACTTTTCAAAAACAATAATTTGGTATATATACACATTTTGCTTGGACACAAAAGAAAAAACAGAAAGTATAAGTTTTGAAGTGTAATTTATATTTTTTTAAATAAAATTATAATGCTTTATCTATAAACGTAAAAATCGAAATTAAAGACTAGCGACATAACTGCCTCTATTATATTATGCCAAATGCTCCTTGTTATTGAGAAATGATAATTCTTATACCGCCCATAGTGTTGAGGTTTTCCTCAATTATTCCCTCTGAGTTAAAAGGGAATAGAGGCGCTATACCGCATACAACTGCAGTTGTCAGGTCTGACGTTACAGGGGACAACAAACATGGCGACCAAACGCGGGATGGATTAGGGAATATTATGCTCTTCTTTTTGCATATAAAATGAATGAACTGAATAAATATTACGACGACTGGCTTCACTTTTAAATGCTTGTAGCGCCTCTATTACCTTTTCAGTTATTGTTCCAGATAAATTATCCAGATGATTCCTTGTACAAAATCAAAGCTCACACAGTTGCCTACACTATTCTAATCTACAATTCCTCCACTCGCACATTACTATTAACTAAATCACAAATAAATTAATGTAGAATTAACGGGAAAGTGGTAAATGGAAGATAATAATGGTGTGAGCGGCGTCTGTTTTGACAGAGAAACAGACATTAAATTAAATACCAGTACAAATAATAAATAAATCCAGTGAGAAATTATTAATGTATATTAAGAAAATGTTACATATTTGATTTAAATTATTTAAAGTATTAAAAGTAATAGAGACACCATAAAACCAAAAAAATGAAATTTTAAGTTAAAGTTTCACCTTTTGTTACCTGAAAAAAAGATTAATACATTAGTTTTATGAATCAAAACTTATCCACATAGACATTATATTCGTTCAACATTGGCAAACATTTTTAGAGTATTAGCATAAAATGAGCATCCAATGAAAACATTGTAGCATCTCGATTATGCGAACTATTGTGGATCGAGACTACCTCGAATAATCGAAAAATTCGGATAATACAAACTTCCAAAGATTTAAATGATTGATTGTAGATTACAAACGCTCAACAGTTGAGGTCATCAGCGTCTAATCATATTCAAGGATTTAAAAAACCATCTACATATTTCTACGACTAAATCATTTACTCATTAAAATATTTAAGTATGTCAATCATACAAAAACAATCGCATTGCTCAGATAACCCAGATTTACAATACGGGGAAATAATATTAGACATTAACTCGGTAAATCGCGAACTCGGATTAAACGAGCTTGATTAATCCGGGCTTTCCTCTACATTAAACAATATTTGTTTGGTTGGTGCTAAACTGATACCAATACGCTCCGTGCAAATAATATAAATCAACATTTATTTGAAAATGAAAAAGAGCACACTTACGCAAGCCTCTAAATAATCAATTCGTCTTTCTAATGTTGTAAGTTTTTCGTTTAAACATGCAAGTCGCGATCTGCATGATAAATCTGAAATAAAAAGTTTTGTTAAATTTTGATATTGAAAATACAGTAGACTCGCGATATAGTGAACATACTGTATAGTGAACTACTCCAAATAGTGAACAGACATTTTTTTCTTAATGTATTCTGTAGAGTGAACAAATTGGACTCTCGAAATAGTGAACCCAATAGTTTCTTTAGTTAAACAAACATGTTAAAACAGGAAAACGGTTTAAAACGTTTTGTTTCCTTCTGGGCAATTACATCACCTCAATTTTCTGCAGTATAGTAGTTGCATTAGATCGCGTCACGAGTAGGTATGGCAAAAAATAGGAAACATTTATCCCTAAGTGATAAAGCTAAAATATTGGAAGATTTAAGTAAAGGTGTCGGAGTGACCTTTTTATTTAAAGAATATGGTGTCGCTAAATCTACTAGGTATATGCGCAATTCGAAGTAGAAGGGTAAGAATTTTGAAAAGGGTCAACAACACTTTCACAGGACCAGGAAAAATGAAAACTTTGAGACATTCAGAGTGTCCTAGAATGGAAAAAGTTTTATATAAGTGGTTTTTGAAGAAAAGAGAGAAAAATCTTCCTGTAACTGGTTTAATGATCCAAGAGAAGGCCAAGTTGCTTCAGAGTGAATTCAAAGAATCTAGTTCTTTTAATGCAAGCAGCGGTTAGTTGCAAAAATATAAAAAGCGTTTTGCAATACGCTACCTACAGATTTCAGGCGAAAAATTGTCATCACAGCCCGAGCTTGTTGATCCTTTTAAAAGAACTCTACATTTAAAAATCAATGAGCTTCAGCTATCAAAAGAGCAGATATGTCAATAAAGTTAGTTTACTAAAGAAAAGCGTTCTTTTAAGAAATTTAAAAAATTGTTCGATATAGTGAACTGGGTGTGCATTAATTAGTTCACTATATCGCGAGTCTACTGTAATTCATAAATTGAATATTATTTTTGCTATAAATGCTAAACACAATTGGATTAAGTAGTTTTTCTTATTTTATCGACATAATTTAAAATCCCTACCTTCCCTTCCGACAACTTTATGTACACAAAACAGCAAAAATTCGTAGAAAAAAAAATGTAAAAAAAACTTACCAAAAGAGTTTAAGAAATCTGTTATTTTCTTAATGTTCATAGTAATTACTTCTATATATTCCCTATTTGCCCAGTCTTGCTGAATTTGCTTTTGGAAAGCTTCTCGGTGCGTGGACGCCATGTTTGTTTCAGCTGTCAAATTTAAAACCCCGTTCTGCTTTATCAACATCCTTCAAGAATTTTTATTTCTACATCACGGATGTCTGCCAGATGACGCTCAATTTCATAAGCAATCTCCTCGAATCGATCATTAATTTTCCCAAATTGTTCTTTATGTTCCTAAAAAATATGTTTAAAGATTATTAAGTTCTTATTATATCTGCCATGTTAATATATATATTTTTTTTATATTTTACTTGTATGTCCAAGAAAATTTCTGTACAAATGTTCAAAATATGGTTTTTCTTTGTAATAAGACATTCAGATAATTCCTGACCCCTTTTTTCGTACTGTTGTTTTTTTGAATGTATGCACCAAATCTGTTTAACAAGTAAATAAGTAGGTAATATTTTATAAATCGTACACTATTTATTTGATTTTGTACTTACACTGAACAATAACACAAATATCTCAAGTATAGTCAAAATTTGTAAATTTGTTAATAAAGTTTCATCTAATTGTTGTAATAGATAAAACTGCTCAAATAAATTAAGACCCTTAACTGATGTGTCCATATTAAAAATTGACACATTGCAGTGTCAGTGAAAATTAAAAATAAATTGTTATTTTTTATTTATTTATCTAATCAATGCCCACTAAATTAAGTCATATTGCGTTTACATTCTCAGAAATATTAAACATATCAATTTTATAAAGTTAAAAATATACAATAAGATGTCATGTTGAAGATTACTGTGAACAATTATTGCGATAATTATTATAATAGATGCAAAAGATAATTTTTTATAAACAACGTACTTAATAACACCTATTATGTAGGTACCTACCGCCTACATAAATTATTTATACATTTTACATTATTACGTATTAATTTATTGTAAAGTTATAAATAATTAATTGTAAATAAATGAAAACCAAAAATGTTAAGATTTTTAATACTAAATTTTAAAATGCAGCGTATTAAAAATGGAAAATAAATCTTTCTTGTAAAATCAGCTCAGCCATACTACTAATTCAAATCACCTACAAAAATTAATGAAAATGTTGTTTGTTCAATACAACGTTCGTTTTAGCGCTTTTTTTGGGCGTTGCAAGTTTTAGTAATTTTCAACTGCTATGCAATAAAGTAACTATAGAGAAGCGTACGAAAATAGCTTTTCAAGCTCAAAAGCGGAGGATTGTGGGAAAGTCTGCCATTTTCCGGCTTCCATTTTCATTTCCGTGTCTTGTCTGCTGAAGGGAATTGCTGCAATAAGGTAAAAATAGTGTTAATTTTATAATATAGGTTTTCTGACATAAATATACGAAAATAGATTCATAATGTATACTTAATTTTGTTATTATTTTGTTTTATTCTCAAAAACTTAGATTCAGCAAATTTCATCATGGGTAAAGAAAAAACTCATATTAATATTGTCGTGATCGGCCATGTGGATTCTGGAAAATCCACCACAACAGGCCATCTAATTTATAAATGTGGTGGAATTGATAAAAGAACCATTGAAAAATTTGAAAAAGAAGCCCAAGAAATGGGCAAAGGCTCATTTAAATACGCGTGGGTGTTGGACAAATTAAAAGCAGAACGGGAACGCGGTATCACTATAGATATTGCACTGTGGAAATTCGAAACTGCAAAATACTATGTCACTATTATCGATGCCCCGGGTCATCGTGATTTCATTAAGAACATGATTACGGGTACATCCCAGGCCGATTGTGCTGTCTTGATAGTTGCGGCCGGCACAGGAGAATTCGAAGCTGGTATTTCGAAGAACGGACAAACTCGCGAACACGCTTTGCTCGCTTTCACGCTCGGCGTAAAACAATTGATCGTCGGCGTTAATAAAATGGACTCAACCGATCCTCCATATAGTGAAACGCGCTATGAGGAAATTAAAAAAGAAGTCTCCTCGTACATTAAAAAGATTGGATATAATCCGGCAGCTGTGGCTTTTGTTCCTATTTCTGGGTGGCACGGAGACAACATGCTGGAACCGTCTGAAAAAATGCCTTGGTTCAAGGGATGGAACGTCGATCGTAAAGAAGGAAAAGCTGAAGGCAAAACTCTCATTGAAGCTCTGGATGCAATTCTGCCCCCTTCGCGACCTACTGATAAACCATTGCGCTTACCTTTACAGGTTTGTATTTCAGTTTGTTTTGGTATTTTATGTATCGATTGTATAATTATAAATGTATATTTTGCCTTTAGGATGTATACAAGATCGGAGGTATTGGTACCGTTCCGGTAGGCCGTGTCGAAACTGGAATTCTTAAACCTGGTGCGGTCGTTGTATTTGCGCCTGCCAACATTACCACTGAAGTTAAATCTGTAGAAATGCATCACGAAGCGCTTCAAGAAGCATTGCCAGGCGACAATGTCGGTTTCAACGTTAAGAACGTATCGGTAAAAGAATTACGTCGTGGATATGTAGCAGGAGATTCCAAAAACAATCCGCCGAAAGGCGCAGCCGATTTCACATCCCAAGTAATTGTCCTGAATCATCCGGGTCAAATCAGTAACGGGTACACGCCCGTGCTCGATTGTCATACGGCTCACATCGCGTGCAAATTTTCCGAAATCAAAGAGAAGGTCGATCGTCGTACAGGCAAAACAACGGAAGAGAACCCGAAATCGATTAAATCCGGTGACGCTGCAATTATTACTCTTGTACCGACCAAACCTATGTGTGTTGAATCGTTCCAGGAGTTCCCTCCGTTGGGTCGTTTTGCTGTTCGTGATATGAGGCAAACGGTCGCTGTTGGTGTGATCAAGAAGGTTACTTTCAAGGATGCATCCGGTGGCAAAGTTACAAAAGCTGCTGAAAAAGCTAGCAAGAAAAAGTAGAATACGTAGCATCTTTTTTCGTTTGTTATATAAATATAATCAGTATTAAGTATAAGTTTCTGTTGTGTTTTCTAGAATATATAATTTTATTTATTGATATTTATAAATATTTAAACTGACTGATACGAGATGTGATTTTTGTTACCATGTGTAAACCAATTTTTTTTAAGCAAATTTTAATCTTTAAACTATTTAAATGGGATGTTGATATTTATTTATTTATTGTTTTAATGGTTGTGATAATATATTTTCTGTGTACAATTGTTAATTTTTTATTTTGTTTCAATAAAATTGTCATTTTGGAGCTGAATTTTTTTTTAATTTAAGGCTGTAAAATGCCAGGATTGTTTAAACCTAAGAACAATCCATATTTTGAAAATTCAATTGATACTTCCACCAGTTCTCAGATTATTTAAAATTTTACTTGAAAAGGCACAATTATTTTCGAATCAAAAATCGGTTTGAAAATACAGTTAACAAGTTTCTCGATTATTGATAAAAATATGATAATATTATATTGAATATTGATCGATGAAATCGTAATTAAAAAAACAATATAGCGATTTTTTTGGGTTGTACGATTTATGTTTTATATTGCTGTTGAAATTAGTTTACACAATTCATGTCAAATTTTTTTTAATATTAATTAAGTAATACATTGCGAAACAAAAATATTGATGTAATCAGAAAGAAATATTTTTTTTGCAATACGTAGGTACATTGAAAGTGCATCATTATATACTTGCTTTCGGGGACGAAAGTTGACTTTTGCATGCCAATGTGAATGACGTAAAAGTCGCACGTGCGCAGATGAAAAGTTTAGTGTTTTCGTTCCTTGGGAAATTCTTTTCGGTTGCAAGCACAGAGTTAAAAGGTATAGAGGCGCTATACCGTATACAACTGCTTCACTGAGATAAAAGATAGAGGAGACATATCGTATGGCGTACAAAATGAAGCCAGGTTTGACGTTACAGAGCCGAGTAAACATGGCGGAGAAACACGGGATGGAATAGGAATATTATTCTCTTCTTTTTCTTGTTCTCCTCACATATAAAATGAGGGCCGAATTACAATGACGACTCAGACTGGCTTCACTTAACTTTCTTTGGGATTTTTTGCCGTACGACTTTCAGAATAAGGTAAATGTGTTTAAAACAATTAAAAGTTTTTATAAAGTGATGGGAAAATTTGACTGGCGAACTATGACAGATGGCTATTTAAAAACAGGATGATCACAGATCTGAAAAAGTCAGAATTTTTTATAGGTTAGGGAATAATTAGTCAGAATCAAGGAAAATATAAAAAAAAGTATTTTTCTGATTCAAATGTTCAGCGTGCAAAATAGAATTTAAAAGTTCTGAAATTACTACCAAAAATACGATATAAATGATTTCGCCTTTTGTTCACAAATGTATTTAATGAGCCATTTTCCTGAGAGTAGTTCCTTGAATTATCCACGAGAGTCAGCACTTGTGGTAATAACTAAAATAATATTTGTACCTACCACAAGTGCTGCCTCTCGTGGATATTTGAAAGAACTCTCAGGGAAATGGCTCATTGACCATGTTTTTAAATTTGTAGGTTATTGCAAAAATGATTGCGCTTTCTGATAAAACAACAGTGCCATATGAGCAAGAACCACTCCTCCATTTGATTGTATTATCATAACATAAAATAATTTTAAGTTGTAATTTATTTTTAAATTTATAAATTAAGTTTTTTTATAAATAGGTACTACTTTATATTCATTCAAATATTTTTTTATTAATTAAATACTTATATCGTTACCTTAAGATGCAAATGTAAGTCACAAAACTGAAATTTTAGAGGAGAGCTAAAAACGCATTGCTTTTTAATTTTTATGCAAAAAAAATTTATAAAAATTAGTGTTTTGTTGAATTATCTTTTGTGACATATTCTGGTTCAATAAATAGTTTTTTTCATAATTATGTGACTTACGACATTTTCTCACCTACATTTAATAATTTAATAATAATTTGAATTTTTCTTCATAAAATGACCTTATGAGAACTCACACCCTGAATTAATATTAGCACGTCATCAAGGAACACTCTGTATAGAACCGCCGAAATAAAGATTTTTACATTGCCTTCAACTTGTTAAAACGGCGGATTACAATGTTCGTTGGATAATCGAGCGTCTGATTAAAGAGAGAGTACCTACTCTATAGTGTTTTTTGCCAACTAAAATCTGGCAGATTTCAACAATGACGTGAAATCTAGCGACAGAATTTTCATAGTATAAAAGCTATTTTGGGGCAGGGGTAGGAGGCGCCTTTAGTCGACATCTTTCGAATCAATGCTAATTTCCCAAAAAGCTAAACATATAAGGGGAGATACTTTTCGAATGCGAAAAGTAACGATATTATTTGAATGGCGAGTTGAAACTTTTTTTTTTTGATTTTTGCGCCCTTCCTGACCCGGCGCCTGGAGCGATCCCTCCACTCGTTCTATACCCTTGGGCCGGCACTGTCACACTGTGTAGGGACAGGGCAACAATATTTAATAGTTTTAATGAAAAAGTTGACTTATTTTATTTACTAGAATTAAAACATTGATCAATTTCAAAAATAACATTTTAAACTTTAAATATTACTGAGCTCAAATTGTATCAAAATGACCATGTACGAAGCGGTTCCAGCAACTACCTGTAAAACATATTAAAATATACTTATCAGAGTTTTAATATTTGTAGAAGCATAATAAATGTATTATAGTCGATCACTCTTTCGTTTTGCACAGGTTGTGTAACTTCGAAGCACGTTTCCTATATTATCCTGTACTGACACGGACGTATTTGTAAAATACGATTTGCTACCCCCCCCCCTACATGTTCTCTGCGTCCTACACTTGCTTTTATATATATAAAAGATTTATTGTCATCAAATAAAAACATAATACAATTATTTTTTACATGGCGGTTCCAATTTGTAACTTTAACCAGCGCTCTTCTCTTTTTTTTGACAATAACGGGTGTTACTACAAATAGCGAATCTTTATTCACTTAGGAAAAAACACTTAAAAAACCTATTCATAAAAGCAGAGATAACAGATGACTAAACTGGATGTTTTGCTATAATATGTGTTTGATCATTTTGTGCACTTGCTTTTGATATTTAAAATATAGTTTGTTAAATCCAACAAAAATAAGACGTAAAAAAATACAGAAATGTGATCGTTTTAGTGATAATAGCAGATTGTGTATCAAGGGCGGAATGCAGACGATTTGACGAGCGTAATGTTTGCTGCCCGAGCCAAGCAATATTGAAATGGCATATCGCGCCCGCGACCAGCAGACGCGGCGGTTGTGCCGCCCTCTCAAGTCTCTCACCCCGGGCAAGTGCCCTTATCGCAATGTGGTAAATACGTCCCTGTGTACCGATCTTTTGCGAAACGATAGATTCGGCTGTATAGGTATTATAAAAAATACTATGAATACATACAGAATAGACCAAAGTTCCATCCAAAGGAAAGAGACCGCCGGCACTAAATTTTATTGGATGTTGTAACACTTGTAAAGAAAACATGCGCAACTGCAAAAAATTCAAATAATATGTTATTCAAATAATTTTCATATCAATTTTCGAGTAAGGATACGGCTCGGAAATAATAGAGAGTGAGTCATGCACTTATACTTCACTATTAACACAGTTTTTATGCATGGGACGCGTAAGCTTTTCAGATTCATTAACCGTGCTAGTAACTATGCATGACTCATTCTCTATTATTTCCGAACCGTACTACAAGACCAAGAACAAGACTAAGTGCACAAGACCAAGACTATGGTGTCTTTGGTCTTGCTTTTGCTCATCGCTAGTTTTTGATTATTTATAACCGACTTCAGTCTGTAAATCGATTGACCCTACAGGCCTTCCCAGGAACTTCCCGCTATTTTCAAGCGCTTTGAGTTCGAAGCACTTGATAATATACCCAAAAGTAGATTTTTGAGCTCTTCGAGTAATCCGATTTTGATGATTCTTGTTTTATTGGATAGCCGATAGGGTATACCTCGAAGTTGGTTCCGTATAAATTTTACTTAAATCGGTTCAATAGTTCGACTGATTTTAATAAAAGTGAGTAACGATGTGTGATTCCATTAAGGTAAATGTCACTTTTTGACACATCACACAGCGTAAGATATCAGTTAAAAAAGTTTGTAGAAGTGAATCTAATGGCAAGCGACTAAACTACTTATTGTAAAGCCACTATATTATATTGAATCATTATTTATGACTTCTTTAATTGATTCAATATTTTATAAACATTATGTTTAAAAACCTTATTTTATTATTTATTTATAATATTTCGATCAAGTATTTGGCGAGGATTTGCCCGAACACTCTTTACCAGGGTGATAAATAATATACCTAGATTTGATATTTTTTTTCATAAGAGAGAAAAATTTGAAAAATAATTGAACATGAAAATGTAAATAAAATTTACTTTGCGTCTGGAATTTGTCTGAGTTAGTTGTATAATTTTGCGTCTTGTATTTTGTAAATTTCTTGATTGTTTTGAGTCGTAGTCTGGTTAATTCTTAAGCTTATGGATCTTGTACCTACTGGTAATTTCTGTATCGTTCTAATATTATTAATCACCCTAATATAGTTTTTTATCAAATTAGCATTTCTTTATTCAAATTATTGTACAAATCATTTTATACTGTACGGTATACTAATTAATATTATTATTTCAGTTATAGGGAACGTTTTAATATTTGAAACTATTCTATTTATTGATTTACATTTTCTGCTTATTTAAATTAAACGTTGGTAAATATTAATTTTGATTTTTTTTGATTCTTTTTTTATTTTAGATTTCTACTATTCCAGAAAACTCTGGACAGATCAATTGGACCCTAATTAAACACCGTTTCTGGAATAGTTGAACTTAGAATTAACTTTAATTAAGTTTTATTTATGTGTAGGTAATGGTCAATCTTTCTTTATAATTCCACTGCGAGAAAGATTGATATAATATATTATGTAGAGATAAATACATACAAAATTACAAACGCCCGAGGTACATCCTTCATTATTTATTTGATTTAATTATCTACTAAGCCATCGATATCGGTATCGGTATCGCCGATTATTTACTACAATAATCTGTGTCGTATCGGCAAAATTATATATCGTTACATCCCTAAATAAAACTTTGAGGTCTGCGCCAATTTAATAAAAATATGAAGTCGGTTAAAAATTAGATATTAATCACTATACTTTTTAACCGACTTAATATTTTATTAAATTGACGCAGACTTCAAAGTTTTATTATTATTTTCCTCTTTTTAGTGGCTTTTTTGAAGGAGGTTTTTTTTTTTAAAAAGGTTTTTTTTATTGATCCGTCTGTTATGTTATCACAATATAATGGTAGGCCAGACCTGACGTTTGAATTTTAAAGTAGGTACAACATTAAACATGAATGAGGGCTACCACATTAATTAGTGTTGCCATCTAGATCTAGACTTTCTAGACTCTTGCCTTGTCTTGTCTAGATTTTCAAGACAAAACTTGCAAAAGTCTTGTCTAGAAATGTTCAAGACACGACAAGAGTTTTTTAATTTAGACTTAGACTTAGTGAAGTCTTGATATTTCAAGACAAGACACGACTTTGAAAGTCTTGTATTGTCTTGTCTAGACGGCAACACTAACCAAATTTTTTTTCGTCAGATAACGCTAGTGGTAAGGAAGGTATACGTCAAACGCTTACATTTTTTATTCGTTAGATGACGGTAGTGGCATTAAGTAACTAAAATATGTCAAACGTTTAGAGATTAACGATTTGTGTTTAGTGATTCTTCATTTATCCATTATTAAGGGATAAATAATTAAATAAATATAAAACTACGATTTAGCCGTTAAATGATTGAATGGCTGATACTTCACTTGCTAGTGGCGCCATTAAGTGGGCGGAAAATATAAACAGATAAACAGTTGTCAATGGGCGGCAGTGGCGCGCTATCAGATGGTAGAAAAAAGCCATTAGATTTAACTTACCTTTGATAACAAATGTTCATCAGTAGTTTTATGCATAAGTTCATGAAGATATATTGCTGTCTTCTTTGCCTAAAAATAATATAACTATGTATAAGCGTTATAAAAATGTGGGACGAAATACACTAAAATGCACAAGGGCGCCAAAAGAGCTAGGCGCGGGTCTGTACCTATCTATCTTACAGAAAATTACCTCTTTCGACGTCAACACCGTTGATCTGATGACAAGTCCCAGAGCCGAAAAATAAATAAAGTTGAAATAGCTGAATATCAACACTATTTGTGTATTGAACTGTCCTTTTTTGGTGATGATGAGGAATGCGTAAAGAACGCTGAACAACGTATATCCAAAGTGACAAAATATGTTTGAGAGCAGCTGTATTGAATAACATTCGTTTATTGTATCCGCTGCGCAAGTCAGTTTCAGATGAATTGAGCTTACATCGTTTATTAAAGTTGACAGTTTTTCCGAATCTTGAATTAAGAAAAATAGTAGATTATGTCTAGATATGTAATGGGGCATATTACGACGAGTGATGACAGTATGTAAAAACGAGCTATAGCGAGTTTTTACAGTTACACGAGCCGTAATACCATTACGTACGAGACATATATGGTATTTTTTGCCATATCCACTACAAAATACCAACTTTTCACGTCATTTTCAAAAAAATCTGGCAGTTAATTTGCGTCGCCATCTTTCCTTTCAGTGTGCTGTGAAGTTCGTACGAGTAAGTAATGACAGGCGCACGCAGCGTACGCAGGCGTACCTATAGAGTGAATAAACAGAAGTTGCTATGGCAACCGTTATTTTCTACGCTAGCGGAGAAAGTAAACCATTTTCCGCACACCTGCCTGTTAAATGGGTCATTAATGGCCGCTATACATACATCGAAAGTAGCTATTTTATAGTGGGTATGGCAAAAAAGTAAAAACATATATCCAAGGGGTTCTCGATCCACTTATTTTATTTTTAATGGGTGATAGACGATAGTACAAGTGAAAATAAGACGGTTAATTCTAAAACATCTTAGTAAAAGTTGTATGATAATTATTTTGATGCACTTCCCCATAAATTAGCATCATGTCAACTAATTCAATGTTAGAATATGAATTTAGATAATTATTTTCCTCTCTTATCATACAGCTTTTATTAAGGTATTTTAACACAATCGTCTTCTTTTGACCTGTACCTACTATCAGTTATCACCCATTTAAAATAAAATAAGTAGACCGAAAACTTTTTGTGCTCAATTTTAATCACATAAAAACTCGGGTCGCAGTGCCAAACCCTGCCGACAATATAGTGTATTTGCTAATACAGGCATTGTGGCATTATTATATGATGAACATAAGTTTGTTTTTTGACAAAATAAAAAACTTAACCCCTTAATACATCCCTTAAAATAATTAAATTTTTCTAAATTTCAATATTATATTATATTATATTTTTATCAGCACAACATCTGCACCAAATTAGATACACCCTTCCATAAGTAAATCCGTATCAACAAACTAGTGTTTTCATAAAAATTGAAAGTCCGGTCCTGTCGGGCCGATTTTATTAAAATTTTAGCAGCACATTTTAATCTCTACTAAAGAGTTAAATTTCAATTTTGAAACAATTCTGACAATTTTTTCGGTAATTTTGGGCCCAAAAACTTTTTAGAACCCCTAAATACAACCCTTAAAATGATCCGATCGGGCCCATTTTAAATAGGCTTCGTGCGGTGATGGATTCCAACGTGCCTACCAAATTTCGTTAAAATCAATTAACTCTTTCGAAAGTTATTGCCCGCACACACACACACACACATATATATATATATATTTATAAACATTTTTAAAAATGGTGCCAAAGTGTTCAGGAGGCTATGAAACGTCGAGAAATTTTGGTCCGACCCCTAGGTCCCGCCATCCGACCGACGCCAATAGTGTATGTGCCATATGGCAAATACACTAACTGCTAACAAGGTTTAGGGCTTGAGAATAGCCGAGAGTGTAGCGGCGCTGTTGTTTACATGGCGTTGCTATGGTTCCTCTATTACAAGTCCCCAGTTCTCGGGTTCTAGCCCGAGAGCTGGTAAAAGTGTCAATTGAATTTTCAATTTATTATTAAAAAAAAAATAAATAATAATGAATTGAAAATATGAATTGGTGCTAGGCCCAAATATCCTTAGCTGTTGGTGGTCTTTAAAACACAATTCAACTAACAAGGTTTGAAATGTTTTAAAAAAAAATTTCATATTGTTGTGACTTTTTTGCGTAATAATGACAGTAAAATTTGATTAAAAATCAAAAATACGATACGTCATGTTCATAGCGGGATTTTGAAAACTGAATTGAAACTTTTTATTTCTTTTGATAGTAGTCATAGGCGTGCCCAACCTTTTTCATTAGGGTGAGCCAGATCACAAGAATCTAGTCGTATTCAATAGAGGACAGCCGAACAACCAGGATGTATCTTTTGAAACTATAGCTTGTAGAGTGTAGACATCGTTGTATATGTTAACGGCAATCTGTATAATCCGGCATTGTATACAATGCCTAGGCTACGTATACAGGGTGTCCAAGACTTGCGTTGTCGGCCGATATATTGATTTTGAGTGAAGATAGAAAAAAAGTTTAAATACAAAAGTTGTATAAATTTTAATGGTGTATAACCTAAAAATATTTTCAATTATACAGCCTGTCCCATTTAAGCGTGGCAGATCAAAGCTATGTTTTTTTTAACCTAGCACCCTGTTTTTATTTGTTTTTTCAATTCTGCATCTAAATGTGAATAGAAATTGTAAGGAAAGCCATGCTCGAAAATTCAGTAATTTTTGAGTTATTCAAGTTTTTCAGAAATTTTTGACACGTGCAGACCTTTACCTAAAATTCGACATAGCCAAAACGGAAACCTTTATCAAACTGAAATTTTGAGGATCACTAGATAATTGACGGACAAATCAATGTCTGTCCTAAAAAAATGAATTTATTATACAGAGTGTTCAAAATAATGTACTACTTTTACCTAACTTCAATTACGTGTAACTTTTGATTGTTAAATACAACGAGGTAATTTTTTTGCTGGAATTGTATTCTTTAGGATATTTACTAACACTTTTATTAAGGGTTATCCAAACCTAAACCTATTATTTTAATACGAAAATATTAAGTTTAGGTTTGGACAACCCTTGATAAAAGTGTTAGTAAATATCCTAAAGAATACAATTCCAGCAAAAAAATTATATCGTTGTATTTAACAATCAAAAGTTACACGTAATTGAAGTTAGGTAAAAGAAGTACATTATTTTGAACACCCTGTATAAAAAATTCATTTTTTTAGGACAGACATTAATTTGTCCGTCCATTGTCTAGTGATCCTCTAAATTTCAGTTTGATAAAGGTTTCTGTTTTGGCTATGTCGAATTTTAGGTAAAGGTCTGCACGTGTCAAAAATTTCTGAAAAACTTGAAAAACTCAAAAATTACTGAATTTTCGAGCATGGCTTTCTTTACAATTTCTATTCACATTTAGATGCAGAATTGAAAAAACAAATAAAAACAGGGTGCTAGGTTAAAAAAAACATAGCTTTGATCTGCCACGCTTAAATGGGACAGGCTGTATAATTGAAAATATTTTTAGGTTATACACCATTAAAATTTACACAACTTTTGTATTTAAACTTTTATTCTATCTTCACCTAAAATCAATATATCGGCCGACAACGCAAGTCTTGGACACCCTGTAGAATGCCTAAAACGTCCAGGCAATGTATGAAATACTATTTATTTCACACTTGGCCTAGGCATTGTGTACAATGCCGAATGAGCAGCCGGCAATGTGTTAATATTACTAATGTTATGGGAAGGTACTATAAGTTCCTTTTTTTATTAATTATATGACCTGATTATTTTTAACCAAGTGAGACTGTTGCTGACACAAATTATTTAAAGTTAAAGTTTCACTTAAATTTTATTCTGATTTACTTAGTTAAGTTATAGATAGTTCCTTTTTCATGAGTGTTGCAAATTTATAATGAATATTTTTTTGATATATAACTCAAAAGTAAGTTTATAATATTAAAAAATACGTTTGAATGTAACAATTCTTTTGCAAAAAAGAGAAGTTCTCTAACATTATCATTTAATAAAGTTGATTTTGAGCAATCTGATATTATATGGTGTTTTATTGGTTCGTCATTTTGTATGTAAGTGTAGGGACACAACTGTGACACGCGTGTACTGTATTTTACGAGTGAGTTACGTATGCACTAGGCTGAACTATCCGCTGTCATATCCTTAGTAATTTTGCGCTACTGAACTTTCCGCCGCCGAACGTTCGGCAGATGTGTCCCTATACTAAGGAGGTAGGTAATTACATAATACTCATAAATATAGACCAATATCAATTTATTTCACACATTGCCGGTGGACCAGCAGACATTCTATACAATGCCGAGGCATTATATACAATGCCTAGGCAAAGCATATAATAGATATTAATATTCATAATATTTCATACATTGCCTACCGGCTCAAGGCATTCTATGCATAGCCTAGGCATTGTATACAATGCCTGTATTATACAGATTGCCGGTAACATATATAATAACAGTTTAATGACGAAACGCAAAGTTACGTTGTAGACAAGTTGGTTAGAGCACTGTTTTATGTCAATTACACACGCTGATCCGAGGTTCGAAATCCCTACAGCTTACACTTATAATACATTAATTTTGTTTTAAATTCTTATCTCTGGAACTACTGGACCGATTCTAAAAATTCTTTCACTAATAAAAAACTGCACTATCCCTTAGTGATATACGCTGTATTTTATTTTGATAAATTTCTAGCGGGGGGGGGGATAATTCCTGTGGATGGTAAGATTAATATTAAAAACTGTAGGAAAGTACGCGAAGCGAGAACAAAGGCAGGCGACTTCGCTTCACAGGGGTCAATTTTTCGCAGGGGGGGGGGTAATAAATCGTAAATTCTTATCTCTGGAACTAATGAACCGATTCTAAAAATTGTTTCGCTAATATAAAGCTACATTATCCCTGAGTGATATAGGCTATATTTTATTTAGATACATTTCTAGCGGGGGGTGGGGGATAATTCCTGTGGATAGTAACAAAACATACTTCCGAAATTCTTTTGCATTTTAGCATATAAGCAGAATTCTCTAATATTATAATACAGGGTGTCCTCAAAGACACTAAACACACGCCTACCACATGTTCCTGAGACCAAAATAAGCCGATTTAAGCAAACTTACCTTCTTACAAAATTGCTTAGTTTTGGCGCTATACGGCCCTGAAGTTAGAATTTTGAAATCGTTTTTTTATTATAAATTTAAAACGGCTTGTGCGATTTTGCTAAAATTTGGCACGTTGACATAGTTTTATGGAACAAAAAAACCCATGTTAAAATTATGATTAATATTAATCCATAGGCGTAGAAATCGGGTTTTTTAATATTTGAACGTTTCAAATTTTTACGCCAATGGAAGAAAAGAGGTTTAAGTATAAAATTTAGAATCAGTAACTTATTTGTTACAAAAAAGCTACTCTTAATAAGACTCGATTACTCTCATGGTTTTTGAGAAATTTGTATTTTAATAATTCGCAGTAATATTTACAAAATGAAGTAAAGCTACTAAAACATGAATAGAAATAAATAAATATGTCATAAAAAGTGGTCAAAATGTTCACCATTTTTACGCTTACAAAGATTTATACGACGAAGTAAATTAATTTACTCTGTGCATAACTTCTTCATTATCTCCAGTTTTATTCTAAGAAAAACGCATGGCCATCTTATTGGTTTATTGATCCACTTATTATTATCAACGTATTATTATCGATTACCTTATTATTAAAATACAAATTTCTCAAAAACCATGACAGTAATCGGTCTTATTAAGTGTAGCTTTTTTGTAGCAAATAAGTTATTGAATCTAAATTTTATACTTAAACCCCTTTTCTTCCATTGGCGTAGAAATTTGAAACGTTCAAATATTAAAAAACCCGATTTCTACGCCTATGGATTAATATTAATCTTATTTTAACATGGGTTTTTTTGTTCCATAAAACTATGTCAACGTGCCAAATTTTAGCAAAATCGCACAAGCCGTTTTAAATTTATAACAAAAAAACGATTTCAAAATTGTAACTTCAGGGCCGTATAGCGTCCAAACTAAGCAATTTTGTAAGAAGGTAAGTTTACTTAAATCGGCTTATTTTGGTCTCAGGAACATGTGGTAAGCGTGTGTTTAGTGTCTTTGAGGACATCCTGTATAAACACCACTAGCCACCGCTTCTCAGGGGTGAATTTTTCGTGAGCGGGGTTATAAATAATAAATTCTTATCTATGAAGAGTTTAAACTAAAACTAAAATCTATAATGTGTAACAACAGTTATACATATACTCGTAGCATTAACCCAGGTAAATTCATATTTAATCAAAATGTAATATTTCAATGAATTATCTCAAATCATTTCAGAAATTTCGCTCTTTACATTAATAATTAGGAAGTTTCCATTGGACGAAAATACTAATTATGATACTGTCACCATATTATATGTAATACTCCTATATTGCTAGCCGGGGTCTGGAATCGGACGAAAAGCCTACGGTGCAGACATATATATGTCTGTCTCTCTCGCAAGACGTCGAGTCTTATGCGCATGAACAATTTATAATATTGCACATACCGCTAGACAGTAGAGTACTAGCGGATGTGCTCTATTATCGCTTTGCGCGTCAGAGCTGAGCTTCGTTCATACAAGAAGTTATATCTAAGTTAATTTCGCACGATATCCATTCAAATTGTAGCTTTTTGAAAAGGGGAGAATCTGTCCTATAAAATGAAACCATTTTTAGATTGATTAGAGTTCATAATTACTCCTAAAATTGTAACTGAAAATTGCGAACAGCAGTTGTCGGTTGGTCTGTACGTACGTACGTCCGAGCTCTACAGCTCGCATTTCTTGACGAATCGCTTTGGTTTATGTTTTATTCGCTTTGTTTACTATCAGACTAGAACCCTATTTAAATTTACTGAAATGCGTTCACTAGTTTAATTTTTATAAACAATTTTTTATTATTTTTGACAGCTAATAAAAATATATATTGTACAATGTACAGCATAGATTACCTAGGTGTACAGTATAAATTATTGTAGAAAAACTAAGTGCAGTAGTAACCATAGCAACAATATGCTTATCATTTGTTGCAAATAGCTGCAATGCATGAAGGGTTGCGTAGTGTAACGGTTAACGTGTTTGCTCGGTACAGTACTGTTGTTTTTAAAGATATTTCAAAAATTCTTCCACCATTAATTTTGTAATTTTTAGAACTATGATTTAGACAAAAAAAAGAGAAACTTCCTAATTGATAGATAACATTTAATTGTTGATAATATTCAATTGTAATTAATGCTGAAGTGATGAAATAAAAATAATTTTAGAAAATTGATACTTCAAAAATGTCTCTGAAAAGAATGTAATAATTTTGTTCATTCACCTAATTATTGCTTTATTATAGTAATATCTAGTAATTTATTTACGCCGACTCTTAATTAAATCTAGTATCAATTTTCTTTAACACAAACTAAACCTTAAAACTTTAAAACACAACCTCCATTCACGAGCATAAGCATTGTAAGTACCTACCTATACAATGTAACAATACCAGAGAACAGTTACTAGGTACGATACACAATCACTCGCCTCTACAGCTGACATGCGAAAGATACTTCGTGGCTGTTCGGCTGTCCTCTATTGAATACGACTAGACTCTTGTAGCCAGATAGAGGCGCGTAGCTCTCAAAGCAGTGGCGTCAGCTCGAGTACCGGGCAGGCGAACATTTTTCAAATTTTTAAGGTCAAGCGCTCTAATGCAAAGTTAGAAAATTGCGATACAAAAATATTTTCTCTAAAAAATAGATTTCATCCGGTATCACCAATACCAAGCAAATTTTCTTAAAAAAACATTTTAAATAATTATTTGTCTCTAAAAATGTATTATAGAAACGTTATTTCCTTTATCTTTACCGATTGTGAATACCTACCTACGTATTATACAGTCTTATAGCTGGGATTATGGGAATTTTTTGTACATAAAATAATATTTACAACACAAAATTAGGAATTTAGGGGGGCCTGGGACCTCCCCCCCGTGGACACGCTTATGATGAAACCAAAAACAAAACTTTGTGGCGACATGTATTAATGTTGACTCAAAATGCCACAACAATGTAAGAGTGATCGACTGCAGGTACTTAATTAAGTGACTAGAAACCGATACCACAACAACATAAAGATCATTGTTTGATTTTGGTCAATCGAAAGGTCTTGTCATAAAAATACCTACCGTAATTTTTATGCATCAAACAATAGGTACTAATATTTATAAAATAGGTTCATTGAAACAGAATTCACTTGTGGGCAATATAATCCAAATCTATTTATAAAGGACATTGTCCATTTTACCAATATCCAATATGTTGTCCGATGGTATTTGCCAGTGATCAAAATAAAATATAAAACTTTTTTATAATGAAAGTTTATGCTCTAAAATAGTTATTAGAATTTTTATTTTTATTAATTAAGTTCGTAAACATACTTAAATAAATAAACAAAATCATCATTTTTAATCTGTGTGTCACGTAACTTCAAACACCGTGTGAGAACGTGTGACGTCAATTTAAGTAAAAAATGTTATGTATCCATAGCAACGGAGCTTAGATTTTTTACATCATGTTCACATAGGTACAAAACGGTATTTTTCAACACTCTGTTTCTGATATAATTAGCATCGAGTTAGTAGCTATAAACGTACATTCATAAAAATATTATGACGTAATTGGTTCGTAGAGCAATTAGCGATTATTAGCGGGCGGGGCTAACATAAATATTTCAAAAATTATTTTTGAGCTAATTTAAAATCAGAATGAAGTGATTTAGGTGTCATTTTGTTCAAAATTTGCTCTATTAATATAACACAAAAAAAAAAATTTAGTCAAATACCCTATTGGTTCAATGTTGGCAACATCGGACCAAATCCCCTTGTAAAATGGACAATGTTCTTTATAAATATATTCGGTAATCGGTCGTTATTTGATGTTTTTGAAATGTATACAATATACTTACATTACGAGTATGTAACATACAAAAATTTAAAAATTGCTTACACATCTCAATTGAATCCTCTATTTTCTTACAATCAGGATCAACAGGTTTCGATTGAAAGCCATTTAATTTTTTACAAATGTGTTTAATTGTTTTATTTATCAATTTAAACCTTTGGTAAAGTAATAATATAGCGAATGAAAAATAAAAATAAGTGAAAAGCATCGTTAAATCTAAAATGAAACTGGCCGTGTCCGAAAATAGTAAAGTATTGAAAAGTTTTATAGTATATGTCCAATGGATTAAAACCAAAACAAACGAAATTGTAAAAATTAAAACGATAAATAGATAACTTCGACGGCGAATTGTTTCGTATGAAACATTTATTGATAAATATTCGAGCTGACCGTCAATTTTTTCAATTTGACTTATAAAAGCACATATTTTTATACGTCTATAGCAAAGTACTGTGAAATTAACGAAGAAAACACCAACGCCGACATACCACAAAGTCACCGAAATATGGGACTGCATGTGACCCACAAAATATATTTCTTTTAATTCTGTTTTGAGAACACCTTCCGATGCATGCGAATGTGCGTTATTCAGCTGAATAACTATGAATATATACGAAATTAATAAATAAAACGTATACTTTATTTTACAAACGGTTTTGTTTAAAGGATATGGAATGCAAAACGTAATTATCCCGATGTATAACAAGTATTTGATTGATTCTCTTAATTTCGACATTTTATTTAAAAACATGTACCAACTTTGCTTTCTCAATCAAACTTACTAAACATTTATTTTATTGTTCACGTTTTACGATAAAAAATGATTAGCTCAAAAAGGGTAAAACATTGTGTAGATAGACAATATAGGTACCTACCTATATAAAAGCGTTTACTGAAGGATAATATTCCTTCACTCAACGTCCAACGATAAAAGGTTACCGCAAAATATGTAAAGGGTGTTATTTAAGCAGGTCCGGACTGACAGCTACTATTTTACAGCTGGACATTTTCTTGGGCCGGCACTAATTTATCTATTTTTACACGACTTTTACAAAAATGACTACAAAAACATCATTTTTATTTTGACTTTTTTGAAGTGAAACTTCTTTAGCCGCGTATCTACAGTAAGTTAGGCCGTTACGCTCTACATAAACCGCGCGTAGAAGTTATACATGCGCCAATTTTTTGATTTGTTTTTTGGTCGCCTTTCTACATAACACATTCTTATTATGAATCAATAGGTGTAGTACCGAAATAAATAAAATCGTAACTTTGTAAGTTTCTAACAAAACGATATAGATTATACAGTTTATAAGATACCTAGATCGAATTAACGATTTTCAGAGTTTTTGTTTGTCTTGTCTGTATGTCTATCTGGCTGTCAGTTTGTTTGTTCAAACATGACTGAAACGATTTTAATATTGGTAATATGTAACTATACCATATATAATACGATCTTTTTACTATATATGAAAAATATGATAAAAAAATTAGGAAATAATGAAGGGTTTAGAATTCAAGGACAACTAAAAGTAAATATATATAATATTTTAACAATTACATAAGTACCTCTTTCCCCATATTACCGTTATCAATAGATTTAGCATTAACTCAACTGTTGACATAACACCTACTTTAAATTACATAATATTTGCATTAACACATCAACTTATTATTCCCCTACATAAAATGATCAATTTTTGAAGTGAAACAAAGTACCTACCTACTGGGTAAGTTCGTGAGGCGATGAAAAGAACAGAACACGATAGAGATAGATAGATAGATAGATTGGGAAAGAAAGATAGAATCGGATAAAAAAGTACCCTATACAAGTTTGGCTACCAACTGATACTCGATAATGTACCAAGCTTCATCAAAATCGGTCCATACACTTTCGAGCGATACTGGTATGAACAGCCGACAGACAAAAATTCTGGAAATACGTTGTCTAGTCTAGCTATCACGCAAAATATCAAAAAACCCACAAAAAAGACATTACAAACAGAAGTCCCGTTACTACGAATGGATATTTAAATTTTAGACGTTCGATAACACAGATCATTAGTGTTGGTCCCGTCACTAGTTTATGCATTAGTATGGATGACAATTATTAAGTGAATTGTGAGGTTTTCAATATCAAAAACATTTTATGAAAATATAAAAAATAAATACAAATGAATAATTATTATTATTATTATTAAGTTAGCATTCCTGTTAGGAACATCCATCAACAAGTGCAATATCAGAAGAAAATCATTTTGAACCTATATCACCGTGGTCCGTGACTTAGGTTTAAAATGATTTTTTCTGATATTGCACTGTAACGTTACGTCATTCGATGAATGTTCCTAACAGGAATGCTAACTTAAGCGTTTATCTGTCTTTATTAAAAATATTATGAGTGACTACTTGACTGCCTGACTCTTAAGTCCTTTATGATACCTACATATAAATAAATATTAGTAAATAGGATAAAATTGCTCAATTTAAATATAGCAACTTCGAATTAGTAAAAAAACTTTTTAGAGACAAACTTTTATTCAAATGCACTAAAAAGGAAAAAATAATTTTTAATAATTTAGGTTCATAATTTTATTATAAAAGCGTGGGTCGTGAACTCGATGATAGTTTATTTATCACGACTCACGCTTTTATAATTATGAACCTAAATTATTAAAAATTATTTTTTCCTTTTTAGTGCATTTAAATAAAAGCTTGTCTCTAAAAAGTTTTTTTAGTAATATTTATTTTGTTCATTTTAGTCTTTCAAAATTTTACCCTCCTTTGACACCCATAGGGGTTGAATTTCGAGAAATCCTTTCTTAGTGAATGCTTACGTCAGAAAAGGAACCAACTGTCCAAATTTCAAGTTTCTAGCTTCAGCGATTTGGCCTGGGCGTTGATTAGTAAAAAAAACCCTAAATCCCCGTTTGAACCCCTTAGGGGTTGAATTTATTTCTAAAAACGATTTATTAACTTTCCATTGGAAGTTATTGTATAATGGGTCCGGAATAGAAATCAAAATGGAGAAAATTTTTTTATGTTTCAAGGTCACTACACTATTTTTACACTATTTTTAGAAATATGTCTGTGTGTGTGTATGTGTGTGTGTGTGTGTGTGTGTGTGTGTGTACGTACGTATGTGTCCATTTCTTTCTAAGACGAAATCTCGAGAATGAAAAATGATATTGACTACGTTAGGGTGCCAATCGACGCGTATTAACGTAAATATGATCTGAAAGAATTTTTTTCAAAATCGATTCAGCCGTTCTTTTTTCTTAACTAAATAACCTCCAAAAAGTAGATTTTACAAAATATCTCGCGAATAAAAAATTATATCGACTTCGTAAGGGTGTCAATCGAGGCGTGTTAACGTCATTTTGATCCGACATAAATTTTATAAAAATCGGTTCAGCCGTTTTTTTTTTTTTTTAAATTATTGTTAAAAATAAATAATAATTAAGTTTTAATGATTACTTTTCTGTGTAATATCTAATTTAATTATTATTATTAAATATTTATCAAACTGGGAAGTTCGTCGCGTGGACCTCAAGGGTCGCACTTTAGTCATAATAAACGGCCCACCTCACGGCTTGTTCATGTATTGTCATCGGGAATACATATGTGTACAAAATTTCAAATCGATCGAATACGTGGAAGTCGTTCAAAATTGACTTGCAAGTTTTGATCTAAACAAACATATTACAGACTAACTAACTAACTAACATACATTGCAAGTTAAATAATAGCTTGTAAAAATAGGTAGGTAATGTATTTGTTTGAAAAAATACTTACTCGTTTCGTTGTAATGTGATGTTTTTTTCGTTCCATAATTTTCATCTTTGGAAATATCAATATTTTCAGATTTTTCACTATATTCAACACAATCGATTTTTTTGTGTACGCCGTAGCAAAGAAAATTGTTAATCAATTTCAGCCTTTGATAAATCAATAACACGCCCATTGAAAAGAAATGATACACAAACAACTGAGTTGCATTCATGAATGGTACAATATAATCAGAAAGAAAACGATTATTGAAATATTCACCAACTAATGTTTTAATAAAAACAAATATCGAAATACTTTGCAATAAAACTGTGAAACAAAGAAATACTATACAACACCGAAATATTGTACCGTAAGACACATTCACTAAAACACCTTCTAGTTGATTGTCAACTTGTTCAATTTGACTTAAAAATTTCGCCAGTGTTTTGTTTTTAAAACATTGTATAATTGTAATATTTATAAACATTGTTGCAATGAAAAAAACCCATATCGCTGAATTTATCGCAAACAAAATCTGACTCGGAAATATAAGTTTCATATTTTCAATTTTGACAACGCCGTCCATCATGTGTAAATAACAATTGATCATTGTTGAGAAACAAAGTAAATAAGCAATCAGCAAATACATAACAATGTCGAACTTAGAAACCGATCTATTCAAACCGTACGGAAGAACAAAAATTAATTTGCCGTAATAAATTGCCGGTTTTAATGCATCAGTCAGTTTCGACATGTTGAGATTTAGCTTTGAAATAGAATTAAACCGCCGCGCCAGGATAAATATTATTACTTAATAGGTATGGTTGTACGATTTTGGTAATCATTTTATGCAAATATATTTTAATCATCATTTTATGATAAGTGAAAACTGATAAAATTTTCGAGGGGTAAAAAATCGTTTAAGAGGCATATTCGTTGGAAACCCGAAGTGTTCAAAATATAAAATACGAATTATGATAGTGACGCGTGGAACATGTATAATACAAGTAGTAAATGAACGGTATATTTTTTTGTCATATCCACTACAAAATAGCTACTTTCGATGCATGTATACGGTATACCGGCTATTGGGCATAGATATCGAAATCTGGGGCTGTAGTATAAAGTGCCACTTTAGACGAGGGGGTGAAACCATTCAGGGGTGGGTGAATGCCTGTCTTATGGACATGTCCATGCTATGCATGTGCCCACGTTCTATTGGCCGCGTCTTTGCGCATGCTCAATTGCGCCAGATGCAGTCGTCCGCATCTTTGCTCATGCTCAATTGCTCGTACAGCGCTTGTGCAACTGAAGCGACCAATAGAATGTGGGCACACTTTCTTCCTTACCGCCCTGCCTTAACAGCGACCACCCCACTCGCTTGTACTACGTCCCTAAATTTCTATGTCTATGATATTGGGTTATTTAACAAGAAGGCGGCAAAAGTGTTACATAGCTTAAGCGCGGTAAGTAAACGGTTGCCATATAGCAACTTCTGTTTATTCGAACCATCCGCCTGCGATTACGTACTCACGACCTTCGCGGCCCTCTGTAAAAGTAAAGATGGCGACGCAAATGAACTGTCAAAATTTTTTAAAAATGAAGTTAAAAGTAGGTATTTTGTAGTGGGTATGACAAAAAATACCAAATATATCTCGTGCGTAATGGTATTATGACTCGTGTGACTGAAAATTCGCTATCGCTCATTTTTACATATTATCACCACTCATCAGTAATATACCCCATTACGCATCTGGATATTAAATCTACTAATATCTGGGTGCCGAGCTTTGCTCGGATGAGTTCAAAAAAATAGTACTTGTATGCTGTGAGATATTATTTTCTCAGAATATTATTCCGAAACGAATTTATTTCTGAAACATAATTTAAATAATTGTTTCTGTTAAATATTTTAAATACCTATGTGTATTTTTAAGCGTAAAAACTAAGTATCAACTTGAATCAAGCATTTTTTCCTGTAAATATTACTTAGGTCGCCATTTTCAAATCTACCGCCGTTATTGTTTTGTTGACTGAAGAACTCGCAAAAACCGATTTTCATAGATTGAAATATCTTGTAAAAATGTTCGAATCAGATGAAATTCTGCTTGCCCGTTGCCGTCTCAATAATCCATTTTTAAACATTCAATATCAACTTTATCGAAGTACTTTTTCTCTGTGATGTCATCTTAGCAATTTCCAGTAAATTTCAAATATTTTTTTTGCATAGAAGGTACCTACTGAAAAACTCACAAAAATCGATTTTCGAAGAAATAGAATTCATATTATATCTTTTAATAACAAACGTCAGACTATAAACCTGCAGCGCAAAACTTTTTTGCATGCATCTTCACTATAGTTTTTAAAAATTGATGTGTTTTGATATACTGCATGCCTGCGTCGCTAGAAGTGCGGCCCTTCGGGCCGCCGTGCAAATTTTTAGACAAAACTTTTTTGTATGTATCTTAACAATAGTTTTCAAAAATCGATGTGTTTTTACACAGACTCGCGGTGCCAGAAGTGCGGCCCTTCGGGCCGCCTGTTTGTCTTTATTTACATATTGTGCAAGACACTTCTTATATTAGTGTTCATTTACAGTTTTAACCCTTGTGATATATTATACAAAATCTATGTAGAAATAGGCTTCGAATCGATCTGACAATTGACCGAGTTATAAATAAAAAAACCCTTTTTTTTAATTGCTCCCCTCTGGGATCAAGATTCCTACCTAGATCGATTTCTCGCCCCGAAAAATCCCCATTCTGTAAATTTCATCAAAATCGTTATTCGTTTTTGAGAAAAAAAGTCTAGGTAAGATTATACGTCATACTATATTTAACGTACATAAAATACATATTTTATATAGGTAATATAAAAATAACATACTTAGGTACCTATTTATTTAAATATTAGTTAAAACTACTTACATAATTATGTTTAGTTTTTATTTCTGTTATTTTTTACTATACAAATAGTTCACGGATTATTTTAATAAGTTAAAAATTCTGTCAGAGTATTTTGACATATATAAATAATGAAAGTAGTTTGTTTTCTCCAAAGCCTACTCACGATATTACAATGTTTTGACAGGTCAAAAAACCGTTTTTAAAAATGATAAAATCGATAGGAAAACGAATTTTTCCAGGGATGAGACCTAGCTAAATCGATTTTTTGCCCCCCGAAACCCCTTTTCGGTAAATTTGATCAAAATCGTTAGAGCCGTTTTCGAGAAAATATTTATATAGATACATATATACATATATACATAGATACATATATACAAGATTTACTCGTTTAATAATATAGGGGGATATATACATTTAAAACAACCGTTCACTTTCAACAGTCCTACCTAATTTTTTTTCATACTTACAATAAAATTGGTTTTTAATACAATGACGTTTTCTTTTTCTCATAGATCGTTTCAAAAACTTTATGCTTTCTATCAATAATCTTTTCGATGAACATTGCCTGAATATTTTATCCAAAGTGGGTGAAATTATTTGAAGTACCCAATAGAACACATTGTGTGGGATCTTTTTCACATCTTCCATATCTTCTAATCCCACTATATTTATCTTATATTATGTCTCATAGTAGGTACCTATACCGTATAGTAAATTTATATTTAAAATTAAAAAAAATCTTGTGTTATTTAAAAAATATTTTATTGACATTTTTTTATTTATTAGAGATATATTGTGCATATAGATAACATTAAATTTGCGGTTTTATATCGGTTTTGTATCATTATGCAGTATATTTCTCGCCTCTGAGGCACTTTTTTCAAGTTGAAATTGTATCGTAATGACTATGTAAGCTGTTACGCCGGTGATCATCTATAAAAAAAATTTGAAAATTTATATTTTTTAATTTTTTACATACTTATGTGATATTGCACTAATAAAATATTGAATATTAGCTTCTTTGTAGCCAATAGAAAATGTCACCGAATATTTCAGAGGGTCTAATTGCGTGGAGTACTTGTGAAGTATCGCATTGTAACCGAGTTCATCCGAGACACAATACACGGCTAAATGGACTATGGGTGACAGCCTTTAGGGGCGGCAAGTTATACGTAAAACACTGATTTTTAATAGTAGGCTATGCTAAATTAATTGATAAAACAACAGAAGGCTTAGCAAACAGTTGAAATTCACGTTGGCTTAGTAAACGGCTGTTTTGTTTTAGCGGTCAAAGAGTAGTTTGTTGCTAATTTGTCAGTTTACTAAGTGATTTATTAAATTTACTTTTGTTATCATGGAAGCATTTTGTAACAATGAAAAATAAGCGATTTTCAACAACTGATCGTAAAACAGTAGTTTTGTCTTCTTCACTTATTCGCGTTGACTTAGTAAACGGCTTTTTAAATGATCCATAGTTTATTAAATTTACTCCTAAGTTTCTGTAAATAGACGAATGAGGTTGTCTTCGTTCTGGATACTGATCGAAGTACATTTCTGCAGCTCTGGTGGAATTTTTGTGACATAGGAATGTAAAAAGATAACATTTCAAATTTTTCATTGTTACAAAATGGTTCCATGATAACAAAAGTAAATTTAATGAATCACTTAGTAAACTGACAAATTAGCAACAAATACACTTTGACAGCTAAAACAAAACAGCCGTTTACTAAGCCAACGTGAATTTCAACTGTTTGCTAAGCCTTCTGTTGTTTTATCAATTAATTTAGCATAGCCTACTATTAAAAATCAGTGTTTTACGTATAACTCTGTTATTTTTGAAAATAAATCCATCAACCCTGATATCAAATTAAAGAGAAAAAAAACCTCTTTCGAATGGTGTCATGGCCATCTTTGACTTGTATTTAAAAAAACAAAGTTGATACAAGTATCTCTAAAACTATAAAAGTAAATAAAAATTTGAAAAGAGATTTGAAATTTTCATAAAAAAGGGCCTTGAGAAAGTGAAAATATTTTTTTTCTAACTTACTTAATAAGCGAGTTATAAACAAAAAACGAAAATGGGTAAATCTCGTTTTTCAACTGTCGGTCGCGAACCAAGCAAAATATGGAAAGTTTGACTACGCAGGGTAGTAGTACTGGAGATTCTGCACATTTTGTCTCATTTAACCAAATCTCTATCTCCCATAACAACGGAGATCCCCATGTTGAGGATGAGTCTGTGGACACACTGTATACAGCGGCCTTGCTCCCGCTTCCCATCCCGTGTTTTCTTATGAAGAGGGGCGCATTATTGTTAATAACCCACGGACGCCAAATATCTTAGAACGGCCCTGTGTATGTGGATACTTACAAGTTACAAGATTCCTTGATCACAGTTCCACCACGCCTATAATGACTTTAGCAGTCGGCGGGACTTAATTAAAAATTAAGAAACAAAATTTACTCCTGCACTCGATAATGTGGGAATGTAGTCATGGATACTCACAAAATACAAGATCCCTCAAAGTACCATCGCGCCCATATAACCTTAACAGTTAACGGAGCTTGATTAAAAATCAAAAAAACAAAACTTACTCGGTAGACAAAACTTCCATCCAGAGGAAATAGACCGCAGCCACTGAACTTAACTGGAGTGTGTAAAAGTTGCATTGAAAACATATTTAACTGAAAATTAGAGCGGTTAATTTTATATAGAAATACTATTTAACGAACTGAAAACAGTTCAAGTGTCGATAGACACTGTACTGTACCTTTGTTGATAGTGAATCATCTTTAATTTTTGCCATCAAAATATGGACATATTTTGCCGTTTTGTGAGCCTGAAAATAATTAGACTTGAATGTTCCTGTTGCACAGTTATTACGAAATGCTGACTTTTAATTTTGAGGATTTATTATTATATTATTATACAATTCCTTGTATCAGATATAAACGAACGAAAAAAGAAAAAAAGCAATGAAAAAGTAAAGTGAAAACATTTGTCAACTTTCTTTTATTACGAAAAAAGTATTTTGACACGGTGCTGTTTTTTTATAAAAATGTCAGTGAATTTAGAAATTAGAGAAAATTAATAGGGGTGCAAGCAGTCACGTAGTCGGTGCCTATAGTTCTGATTATATTTTATCAAATATTTATATAAGACATTAACATTTAACAGATGAAGCTTTTTTTATCGACTCGACACATCATCCTATTTTAAAGATACAGACATTCGTTGCGACCAACAGGTTCATACATTCAGACATTTCTCGAGCTGACGCGACCGTGACCGAATAAAGTTGACGCTGCAACGATTAATATAGTCTTATTCTCTAACATATTTTTATAGGATGACGTGCCGATTCGTCAAAAAACGCAGTCAGGTATTATCCTTAATTTTACCTCTCGCGATGTCAAAATGGATGATAAAATTAAAAAAGTGTCTGAACCAATCAATAATAAGTTACAATATATTACAATAACTTTCATATCGACAAAATTTTCAATTTTTTGATGTGTTCCAATAAAAATCAAGAAGAAATACAAGATGCTCCACAACACATTACTGAACTGAGCCAGCAAGATTAAAACAATTTGAACTGAATAGCAAGAGTTCAGCAGTTGGGCTGAATCGGTTAATTCCAAATGAATCGTGCTGATATCCTTAATTTTTTGTGTCAATGTTCCAATTTCTAAAATACAATTTTTTTTATTAAATGTCCGGAAAGTACAATATTATACATAATTATGTATGTAGGTATTTTAAACATTTATTACCTTTTTTATAAAAACTTTTTGATTTGGCATTTAATATATTTGTCGGCTTTGAATTGTTAATGTAAATTTTATCATTTTTAGTGCAACATTCCAACTGATGACTTAGAGATTTAAGATTTGAATTAATGATTTTGAATCTTTGATAAATTAATAAAATTCCACCTGAGAACTGCCATAATACTAAGTAAGGAACTGTATCTACTAAAGGCAATATTAGGTCTGACCATAAAATTACGTTGTTATTGTCAGCATATGAAGTATACAAAAGAGCCGTTACAATTAATGTTACTATCCATATTGTTATAAAACCGATACTGAATCGATACACTATCTCATACGATATTGTTTTTTTATTTTGTAACAAAACTAGTTGACGGTCGATTTGTTCAAGACGAGTTACACAATCATGAATTTTTTTGCCATTTAGATACGTCGTTAAAATATTAATTATAATCGTTATTATGTATAAATGAAACGATGCCAGACTCATTTTGTATGAAAAATTTGTAAGAAATAATTCTTTTTCATTTAAGACAAAACCGTTGATATCATGTATGACAAAATTTGTTATCACAACAGTTACATATATAATTATTAATATGAAAGAAAATATGTTTTCATCTTTGAAAAATGATTTCTTTGGCACCAGAGGCATTATTAACAACAGTTTCGATGTAAAAATCATCGGTTTAACAGCGTCAGAGATATTCGTAACTGCCATTTTAATATTTTAATTACAACAGTGTTTTAATTTTTAACGTCTTTATTTTTTGTTTATTATTACTAATTGCTAATAGAAAATAATGTTCAACTGTTTTTGAAACTACTAAAGTAGGTACACAGTACAGACTATTAAATTAATTATCAGTCACAGTATGAAAAAAGTTAAATATTTAAAAAAAGGGGAAATTGAGTGATAGGCTGCATAATAATTACATTATATTATTTGTATATAGGTATATATTATATATTATGTGACTTATCTATAAAATACATAAAAATACAACCACATAATAGTATATTGTATTTCTAGTCTTAATGAGGTATTTTACTGACAAGTAGTGACAATATGTTAAAACGAGCGATTTGGCGAGTTTTTAGTCACACGAGTCATATCATTACGCTCGAGAAATATATTATGGTATTTTTTGCCATACCCACTAAAAAATAGCTACTTTTTACGTCATTTCCAGTATTTTCAAAAAATGTTGACAATTCATTTGCGTTGCCAACTTCACTTTTTTAGTAGACCATGAGTAGCTGTCACAGTGCGCACGCACAGTAAATGGAAAATGTTTATTTACCACACTAGTGTGTTTAGAAAACACCTGCCTGTTAACAGACCCATTCCGTGCATACATATACACGAATGCAAAGTAGCTATTTTATAGTAGGTGTGGCAAAAAGTATGTTTTATGTACACACATCAAAGGGAATGGCCAACGCCGGTCTCATATGACTTTGTTTTTAACCGACTTCAAAAAAAAGAGGTTTCTCAATTCGACCGTATATATTTTTATGTGGTTATGTTTTATGTACGTTCGCGGATAACTTCGTCGTTTATGAACCGATTTTGAAAATTTTTTTTTATTTGAAAGGATATACTTTCAGATTGGTCCCATAGAAATTTCATCAAAATCGGTTCAGTAGTTCGGCTGATTTTAATAAAAGTAAGTAACGGCGTGTGATTCTTTATAAGGTAAATGTTACTTTTTGACACTAAAAAGTAAAAAATAAAAAACTTTTTAACGAAGAAAAAACCTCCTTCAAAAAGGCACTGAAAAAAGGAAAATAATGAAATTTTGAGGTCTGTGCCAATTAAAATATGAAGTCGGTTAAAAAGTATAGTATAGTGATTAATATCTTCTTTTTAACCAACTTCATATTTTAATTGACACAGACCTCAAAATTTCATTATTTTCCTCTTTTTAGTGCCTTTTTGAAGGAGGTTTTTTTTTTTTGTTAAAAAGTTTTTTATCATCCAGACGACTCAGTTTTCATTTTCACTACGGGTGTTTGTCAGTGTGTGTATATTATTGTGATTATTGTGAAACATGTATTAAGAGCTGGGACACAAGAAATTAATACCGCTGAAGCAGTTGCAATAATTGCGTCATCTTCGCTATACATTTTGTTTAATGTTGGTGTATATTCGCTAAACAATGGTTGTACTTTAAGCTTGGTCAACATTGGCCAAACAGAG